>PXOB01000161.1:0-45543 GCA_003012115.1 Trichothecium sympodiale
GGAGTACGGAGTACATACATATATTGTACTACTAGTAGTATGTATGCATGTCTCTGGCGTGCGTCGCAGGATGGGATGTCTCGTTCGTCATCGCTGCCCGTCGAGAGACATTGATGGGAGAGCGCGCGCCCTTCTTTGTCTATAAAAATCTCGGTCAGGTCATTCATTCTCTCAGCTTCATCCTGCCGTCGCATACATGGTCTAGAACAACACGGTAGCTCAGGCTGAAGGGGGGTTCGTTGGGAGCTGCGATGATCATCGCTACCTTCTATCTTTGGCTGCGCTCGCGAAGTTTTTGGCTGCGCTTCCCACAAACTTCCATTTCTCACACACTTGAGACCGAAAGAGAACAGCGCCTCAGGTGACAATTTTGCAAGAAAGTCGTGGAAAAAGAGTGCGAGTTGACGCACGCGGTGGAGGATAGTTGAGGCGTGTGAGTGGCCTTTGGATAGGGCCAGGCCAATGAAAAGCCAATGACAGCCTTGGGATCTTGTTGGACGAGGGGCAGTGCCCAGACCGCCAAGCATTGCCAAGACTTGGCAATGCTTGGCACTCGCTTCTCCGCCCAAACGTTGCAAGACCCGCCTAATAAGTGATGACCTCACCTCCCTACTGTGACATAGTAATGCACACAAGTATTTACTAACTTTCGGTACTCCCGTCTCTCTGCCAAGATCACGCCAAGAAGACACCAAGAACGCCAAGGCTGCCAAGAAATTCCGCTTGCCAAGTTCTTCTTTTGCCCAGGCTTAGCTGCGAGTGTAAAGGGAGTAGTATAACCCCGACTGCTCGTCAACGATAATTCTGATTTCTGATTCTCCCCATCGCCCTAAACTTTGCTTATAGAAAACAGGCCCGTTGTAAGCTTATTATATCAAGATCTTTTTTTTCCTCAAATCAACTTTATCGTGGTTGGTCCTCATTCGCCAGACTTGCAACTGAAGGGGAAAAAAAAAAAAAAACCGTTTCCCCTCTCGACGCAGGGTCTTCCGATTCCCCGAGTTAATTCCCGGCTGCGACTTATAGGTGGTGCTCCGCATACAACAACTTACACCACCCAAACCATGTCTCCCCCGGTCCCTGAGGCTCAACAACAGGCCTCATCGACCTCGAGCAACAACAGCAACGAGTCTTCGTCGACGACGCCTGCGGCTTCTAGCACTACCTCTGCCAGCGCCGTCGCCAGCCCTTCTCTCGACGACAACCTTGTTTGCCGATGGAACCAGTGCCACACCAAGTTCCCTTCACCAGAGGCCCTCTATGAGCACATCTGTGAGCGCCACGTTGGTCGCAAGAGCACCAACAACCTCAATCTCACCTGCCAATGGAACTCTTGCCGTACCACCACCGTCAAGCGTGACCACATCACATCGCATATTCGTGTGCATGTGCCCTTGAAGCCACACAAGTGCGAGTTCTGCGGCAAGTCGTTCAAGCGTCCTCAGGATCTCAAGAAGCACGTCAAAACCCACGCCGATGACTCGGTCCTGGTTCGTCCTTCCCAGGAGTCTCAGAATGGTATGGGCTACAGGCCTCAAACTCAAAGGAGTAAGTTTCCATGATCCCTTTCTGGGGACTTTATATATAAAGGGAAATAAAAGAAGAAGAAGACGTTGCTGACAATCGCAGCCCCCAGCTACTATGACCACAACGGTCAGATGCGTGGCAACCCTGGCTTCCCTCATCAGCAAAATCACCCAGGCTACTATGCGCCTCAGCCGTCTACTAACTATGGCCTATACTTCAACCAGCCCCCCCTCAACAATCAGCGCCCTGAGCATCTTGGCTACAGTGCTGCTCAGAACAGCTACGGCGACCGCAAGCGCGCCTACGACATGATGGACGACTTCTTGGGTAGCGTTAAGCGTCGCCAGATTGACCCCTCTTCCTACAGCCAGATTGGCCGCTCCTTGCTTCCTCTTCACGGATCTTTGTCTATTCCCAACGGCCCCATGGGTGCCACGGATTCGTACATGCCTCAGTCTGCAGGGCCCGCTATGGCTTCTCACGCTGGTCCTTCTCCTATCGCCAACCCTCTTGCCCAGCAGTACTACCTCCCCAACGCCAGGACGCAAAAGGACCTTGTCCAGTTGGATACCCTACTTGGCCAGATGCAAGATACTGTGTACGACAACGCCCAGCATGCCACTGCCGGCGTCCAGATCCACGGTAATGACCATGGCTACGGCTACCGCCCCAGCCAGTCCCCGCCAATGGCTCAGCGCTCTCCAGGCTTTCACCCTGGCCACGAGGGTTACCACCACGCTGCAGCCGGTGGCATGCCTTCGCCGATGACTGCCCTTTCCTCGACCGGCACACCGGCCGTCACCCCTCCATCCAGTTCCATGTCTTACACCTCCGGCCACTCCCCTAGCCCGTCTGCCGCTTCTGGCATGTCTCCTCAGTCAAGGCACAGCTCGACCACGTCGGTCATGTACCCCAGCTTGCCGACGAGCCTCCCCGCCGTGAGCCACCAAGCTTACGGGCATGGCGGCTCAACTGCTCCCCAGACCCTGGGCCCCAGCTTTGAGAACAACGGCGACCGCCGTCGCTACTCTGGGGGTATGCTCCAGCGCGCACGCGGTGCGCCTCCCAGGTCCACCGATGACTATAGCGGCAGAACTACCCCCAAGGCCAGCGAGTCGGCTCTCTCTGTCGGCTCTCCCTCTTCAGAGTCAGACGTGAGCGAAGCGGCTCGTGAGCGCGAGGAGCAGTATGACCGCTGGCTCGAGAACATGCGAGTGATCGAGTCTCTGCGTGAATACGTTCGCGGTCGCCTCGAGCGCAAAGAATTTACCAGCGATGAGGAGAGGAGAGTGGAGAGAGACGGCGAGGCCATGGACGTTGATCCCAGGAGTCCGCGCAGCCCGGTGCAATCCGCACCCAAAGAGGGTTCCTCATTGTACCCCATTCTCCGCATGCCAGGTGCCTAAGATTGCGGCATGTTTCTTTCTTTGTCATTTATTGGTCAAAATGGATTTGGTTCAAATCGGTGTCAGAAGCAGCAAGCAGATGATCTGTAACAGTGGGGATGTTTGATTACGAGAAGAACAGGCATTGTCTAGGCCTTTGGCTGAATCATGAATTGAAATGTATATTCCATATTACCATTTGTAGTTCTGTCATGTGCTATGTATGTGTTTGATCCACGGCTTACCGTAATACTGCCAGTCAGCACCTCCAGTGTACTACGAGTACTACAACGCAGCCGCGATGCCATGATTTGGGTTGAAATGGTAACCTTAGCTGCCGTGGTGCCTCCTTCGCGCCAAGCCTTGCTGTTTGATAAGCACCAGACAAAAGGCAGCTACGACTAAGCAGCAGTGACTCGTATGAGGCGTCGAGCCTGCCTTGGTTCTTCCTCTTACTCATCGCGAGGACCTTTTTTCTCTCTTTTTCATTCTCAAGACAGTCGTGACCCAAAGTGATGGTGACAATGGGAAGGTGCAAGGCGTGCTCGAGGCGAAGGATATGTGAATCATCTTCATTTGGGATACATGTTGGAAAGAACGACGTAGTCTCGCCCCGTGCGATGGGTCTGTAGAACAGAGGTTGTTGCTACACGAGGCGAGGCTTCGTATAAATCATGGACTCTGTTCGTCTTCCATCACTGAATTTCCATGTCAGAACAATCATCTCTCCGATTACCCAAAAAGCAAGACTCGCAACAATTCAAGCAACTTGACCATGCATATCGCTGCTTTCCCAATCGCTCTTCTCGGCTCGCTCGCCCTCGCAGCACCTGCCATCCAGGATGCCTCCTCCTCCTGCTGCTGCTGCGACGCTTCCATTCCTGCCATAACCTGCTCTATCAGCACGGGCGATTCCAAGATCTGCTCCTGTGCTGCGGCCGGTTGCCCAGCTGAGGCGCCCACTATCACTGTGAATACGACTCCTGTTCCTGAACCTACGCTGCCGAATCCTGTCGTTGAGACTCTGCCGCCCAACCTTGAAAAGTGCTGCTGCTGCGACATTTCCCAGCCGGCAATCTCATGCAGGATCCAGGAAAGGAGCGTGGGATGCTTCTGTGCATTTGTCGTCTGTCCTTCTGATGCGCCTACCGTCTGGCCAGAACCGCAGCCTGGGCCTACTACTGAGCCAGCATTACCGATGTAAAGATGGAGAACCGCCAGGTTAAGGATGCGGTTCATGAGTGAGTTTATCTCTGGTGGGGTTTTGTCAGGTTTTGGAGCTCAGTCATTCATGAGGAGGGAGGCCAGGGGGTAACGGATGGGGGTTCTATCACGTATGAGCTCTGTTGAGAGCCTCGCTAAGAATATCAAATGACGAACCAATTTTGCTGCTCTGACTGCATGATTGGCCAGAAATTAACCGTTTATATATGTATAACGATTTATTGCCATAACGTTCAGAATCTCTGTTAGCCCACCAAGAATCCACCTTTGATCCGGACGTTGGTCACCACTAAAACGTTTGTCATGTCAATTCTCACTAGAGGCTGTGGAACCTCTTGAAGATTATGCGAGACTACATATTCGCAATTAGACGGAGAGCAAAATACTGACGGGTTCGAAGAATTACAAATAGTGTACATTGATTGAAGATTGATTAAAGATATGCTTGCTCTAGAAGGTCTTGGGGTCTGCCTAGGAAACGATACAAGGTACTCAGTGGTAAATCCCATCATCAACATTAGGAAATCGTTCATTTCTCGTCCCAGGCAAAGTCTTGCAGTGTTCAAGACCATTGCGTGTTATTTATTACTCGGTCTGTCGTTACTGCTTGGATCCCACTGTCTTTTGATTAGTTAAGAACGCTTGGCCGTGATGCCGCGGTGTTGAGGGAAGGAGGATGTGGGGCTGCAGATTTGGTAGATGGGTGGCAAGAGCACACAATGCAGATAAACAAAGTGATAAAAAATACGAGAATTAATTATTTGCTGAGAGGATAGATGTTATCGGGACCGAGAGAAGTAAAAGGAAAAAAAAACGAAAAAAGAAAGGTCGGACAAATGAGCCCCTGCGCCGGTTCGAACGACGGACCTCAGCATATCACATCTTGTTACGAGTGCTGCGCTCTACCACTGAGCTACAAGGGCTGTTGTTGAATGAACACGATCTGATGTGGCACTATGAGCGTTAGCGTCGTCATCCAGGCCGCTCAACGTCGAACCAGCCAGTCGTTATTCGCGCATCAATCTGCCTAAACCCTAATATTTCACCAGCTTTCGAATCTAGATGAAGCATTAATACATCCCCTTGTCGATCATGTCCTGAGACCCCTTGGTGGTCGAGCAAATACGTGCCCATTGTCATGCGCAGTAGAACGGCCAATACCCAGAATGCTTCAAGCAGGGTCGCATGTCGGATCAATGAATGATCTCAAGGGTCAGAGCAATATATATATATATATATTTGTCCTATCTTACTCTTACGGATAACTTCTATGCCTTTTGAACGGATTTACAGAAGGTGTTTTTGATGTCGCACTTTGCGGATTTTCTCGCCTACTTGTAAGCCATCTTGGCTCAACGTTCTGGCATACATTTCTTTGTCCATCAGAAAGCTTGCAAGTCCCAAGGCTTAATTAGCTGCCCAAAGAAAATGAAATGCACCCATTGCAAACCATGATGCATTGCAAATAACCATATCTTTGGAGGCTTACATAACCATGACTTCTCGACTCTCGACTCTCGACTCTCGACTCTGCCTGGTAGTCTATTTAGTTGCAACTCTCAAGTCTTGTACTGCAGGGTTCGGGAAGGGCGATACAGAAGAAGGGTTTAAAGCATGCCAGACGCTAAGTCGGATCAGGACAAGCTACCTGAAGTTAATTAGTGGATGGAGCTACAAGGCGTCGGCACTCCTGGTTTTCGATGGCTAGATTTCCCTCCCTTCCCTCTCAGCCCAGCCCGTTTCCACACGTTCCCCATGGATGGTCGGAATGGTCCCATACAATTACGATTTCAATCGGATGTCGTCTCTGCGACAACCGCACCATAATCGTAGGTTCAGCCCCCGAATCCATCGCGGCATCCTTCGAGAACAATCGCAAGTCTTCTAAGACTAGCCGAGCATCGCAGCATCTCTCAAAAAGAGCTCACAATTGCCAATCGAATCGCTCAGGTCATTTGGGTTTGCGTTCGACGAACCGATTCCGGGCTGGTGAGCCTCAAGAAAAGTGACACACGGTCGCGACGGGAAATGGAGCTCACGGCGACGAGAAGCGAGAGCCATGGTTCGCGAGCCCCATCGTCGGCTGCAGTATCGGCTGCCAAGCGCCGTCGCACATCCGCGTCCTCCTTGTCCGTATGCTGCAGGACGTGCCGTATGCGCAAGGTGAGTGAAAGGTTACACAAAATTTTGAGCCCCAAAGGCCCTCGGACAGGAGATTAGCCGAGACACTGTAGAACGGTCGCTTACTTAGCTTGGGGGTGTATATGTGTATACCAGCCGAGATATATGAGATTCCGCAATCCAAGATGGGCGGGCAGTACTGCTTCGTGAAGTCTTGCGTCTGACCAGACGTGTGTACAAGTAGCAAACCCCCAGTTCTAACCCGAGTCTCTAGGTGAAGTGTGGCGGCAATCCGGGTGGCGGACAGCCCTGCTCTAACTGCGCGCGTCTCGAGCTTCAAT
The DNA here is from genome assembly GCA_003012115.1 of Trichothecium sympodiale. Classification (NCBI taxonomy): domain Eukaryota; kingdom Fungi; phylum Ascomycota; class Sordariomycetes; order Hypocreales; genus Trichothecium; species Trichothecium sympodiale. Next base: position 6,599 of record PXOB01000161.1, read on the forward strand.
GTCCTTTCATAGAGGAAGAGGGTGCGCTGTCAGGCAATGGTAAGTCGTCGCGACGGCCAAAGACTTTTGCTGTTGTCTAATACCGGAACAGAGAGGATAGAAAGAATCTCGAGAACAGTACCGACCGCGAGCCACACTGAGGCGGGCACTCTAAGAAAGCGTGCCCAGCGCGCCTGTAAAGAGTGTCATGCCCAAAAGACAAAGTGCTCCGGTGACCTCCCAAGCTGCAAGCGGTGTGTGAAGAACCAGCTTCAGTGCGAGTACACGCCAGCCAAACGCAAGTTTGCCAGTCTACAGGTGGAAAAGCGAGCAGACGCTGGGGAAAGCAGCAAACGCTCACCAGTCAAGGGGCCAAAGCCGAAGGCGCAAGAAGTTGCGCCTTCGAAAAAGCCCGAGAACTTTCCATTGCTGCTAGATATCTCCGTTTTGACGCACCAGTATGTGCTAACCCTGATCACGTTTAATAAGCCATTGACTGACGGTAATCAGAGAGCTCATGAGGCGCCAGATCATCTTATTGGAGCACCTAGACGCTTATCTCGAAAACTTATACTGGCTTCCAGGCATGGGCCTCTTTCATCCCACGAAAACTCGCAAGGCCATCATAGTAAGTCGCCCCCTTGTTAAGTGAAAGGCACATGGCTGATTCATCTAGCATGGCACGCTGGACACTGCCACAGCTACGGCCATGTGTGCAGTATCAAGTTTCTTTGTCGACTCCAGCGAGGCCGGCCGTGAGTTTGGGAGAAAATGCTGCGACGAAGTCGAGTTCTTCCTCTTCCGCAACATCCACAAGTTCTCCGAGGAAATCTTGCTTGTCTGCGTTCTCGTCCTGTCGTACGACTTTGTCGCCGGAGCCTTTGCCAAAGTGTGGCAGTGCCTCGGCCTCGCGGCGAGGGGCATGCTCGGGCTGCAGCTGAACTGGGACTTCAAGAACCCCTCCAAGACGTTTGAGCAAAAGGAAACGGGCCGCCGCATAGCCTGGCAGGTGTTTGTCATGGATCGCCTGCTGGCGGGCGGATATGATGAGTACATCTCATGCAGGGCAGAAGTTATGAAGATACGCCTGCCGTGCGAGGAGACGGCTTTTTGGGAGAACAAATCCGTCGTCGCTGAGCGGCTACGTGAAAAGACGCCCAAGTGTCGGGGCATCGGCATCCATGGGCTGCTGACGCGCCTCGTAGACATTTACCATCGCATTCAAGTGTAAGTTCTTCACATCTTAACCAAAGAGGCTCATATAATAACAGGAAAAGATGGAACACGAAGCTATTAGCCAAAGGCTCCTGTGAGCCTTCAAAAATCATGGAAGAGATCAACGCCTTTCAAACCGAACTGGCTGCATTCAGCGCCGCCATGCCGGAGGACATGAAGTTAAGCGATCAAAGCATCGCCAAGTATATGCCTTCGTCGGAGCGAATAGGCTACGTCTATCTCCAAACCCGCCTACTGGTTGCCCACATCGAGCTATACCGCTTCGCCCTACCGGGCACCCTCAACCCCAAGAAGAACGACATTGTCCGCAAGCTGCCCCTGGACTTTGCCGAAGCCTGCAAGAAACAGGCCGTCGCCCACGCCCTCTGCACCGGCCGCTTCTTCATGGCCATCATTGACGAGGTGGGGAAGCATCCTCCCAGGGGCAAGCTCAACCTCGTCACCGATTGCACGTCTGCCCATATGGCCACCCAGTGCCTTCGAGTGCTCCTCATTGCCATTGAGCATGGCATCTTTGAAAACCTTCACGAGCAGACGACGGCGCCACTCTGGCGCTTCCAACACCCCGACGAAGCCTACATTCGCAACATGATCCGAGATGGCTTCTTCAAAGTATCCGAGCCCTGGGGTGAGGTCCTCACCATGATAAAGCAAGTCGTACGTGCCGTCCCTCTCCTCTCCCCCCTTCCCCCCGAGGCCCCAACTTACCGAAGACATACATCTATAGCACGTAACGAACATCAAGATGGTGGCAGAATTCGACCGCACCCGCAGCTATGCAGGAAAAGACCGCAACCTAGACTTGTCGCAGCCTCAGTCCGAGGTCCCAACCCGGCTCCCGGGCCCGCACTTCATTCTCGAAAACGCAAACAACAGCGTGGCCGAACAGGAGAGACGAACTCGCGCGGCAGACGCAGCCACTGCGGACCGCTGGTCTCGCCACGCGCCTCAGGAGCAGCAGCAGCAGCAGCAGCAGCAGCAGCAGCAGCAGCAGCAGGAGCACCATCACCATCTTCTTCTTCATCATCACCACGAACAGCATCAGCAGTCCAGCCTCCAGGCCCCCCCTGCTACGCAGGATTCACAATCGGAGAGCGAGGTAGACAGCGACTTTGGTCCCCCGGGGGTGCCGCTTACTCTTGCTGCGGCGAGGACCTTTAACATCGACCCCGAGGTAGGCGGGCCGCAGGGCTTCTACAACCCTCAGCAGCAAGCCCTGGCGCTGCAGCAGAACCTCTGGCTGGTGGACACGCTGGCCCCGGGGCCATCCAACACGCCGGTGCAGTGGATGAATGCTGTAGGCTCGTCCGCGAGCATGTCGGTTCTCCATAGCGATCTGCCGGCATCCGGAGTCGTCTTCCCCGGACATGTACCGAGCGGCCATTACATGCAGATGCCCGAGCTCCTTGGCAATCAGCCCATGTTCATCAACGGATTCCCTGCGTATACTTCTAGTTCCGGTGTCGGCAACAGCGAGCAGCCGTATGCACAGGATACGAACCAACATATATTCAGTTAGATACTATACACAATTCTGGACACCCCTTGGTATGAGCATTTACATATAATAGACATCACATCTAGCGCCATAGTTTCATCAGACGTAAGACGTTAAGTTGAGATTATGCACTATTCAGAATATACAACTATATCACATCCAAGATGCCAATCACGGCAAGGCCATGCATGCACCTTGCTATCCACGCTCTTCAACCTCCGAGGTTCCATACTTGGGAGCGGGTTTCTATTTATACTTTTCCCATCAAGGGTATCAGGAGAGGAAAAATGAAAATTTGAGTCTTGTGAAAAAGACGCCGCCACCAGGGCACGAGAATCGGTTAAAGGAAAACGTGATGAGAAAGGAGACGAAGGTCCGTGTTGGCGATAGTGTGCCGAGGTTCGATTATGTCGCCTGGGCCAGAATATAGTGCCGTGTCGTAAGTTGATCCAAAGCAAAACCCCACGCTCGTAGACCAGAGAAGTAAAAATGAATTTTGAGCCAGAGGCTGACGATGTTTTTCCATTCAGGCGAGTTGAATTATTGGAAGAGATTGCGGTCCTTTTCGTCCTTGAGGCCACCAATCTTGTCCATGTCGACAGAGTAGAATTGACCCTTGGCTTCCTTCTCGTAGGCGGGAAGCTGCTCGTCGTCCTGCATGGGCTCAAGGCCGACAGAAGCGTTATCACCAACGCGAACAACGAGGACGCGACCGCTCTTGGAGCGGCCTTGATCGTCCTGTTCATCAGGGAAGGTGATGTGAATGGCAGGGACGTTGTCAGGCGAGTGTGGGGGCGACGAGGGGTTGGCGAGCATGGGCGTTCCGTCGCGGTTGAAAATAATCGTGCTAGAGCGGCCATTGTGCGTCGTCTCGATGGTGAGACCATGGGTGTTACGGCCGTGCTGAACGTCGTTGTATGTGGGAAGAGATTCGGCGCGCATGCGCTGGTTGAGGCGGTAGCGGCGCACGAAGAAGAAGGAAGAAACGCAAACAAGGGCGAAGAAGACGAGACCCAGTACGAGCAGCAGAACATCAATCATGTTGTCGTCGTCGTCGCCAGAGTCGAAGTCGCTCATTCTGCGAGCAATGTCGGCAATTGGAGCGTCACGGCTAACGACGGGGCGCTGAAAGTAAGCTGGAGAAGGCATGTTGGGCGAGGATTCGGAGTGCGGGTTGCGTAATATAAATGAAGGGATAGTTTCCTGCTACAGTCAGTCATCTGTCATGAGCCACGCGCGATTCACTGCAAGATAAGATCCAGCCATCTGATATTGTAAAAGGGCATTCCCCCGCGAGGGTGAGGGGGGTTCATCCCCAGCCATGCCCAAATCACTGGAATCCGAGACAATATCATTCCAATAAAACGCGGCATCGATACGGCCACAAACAATAGTTGCAAAACAAGCATCAAATGGAGGAGGGATTTCATGAACAATGAAGAGACTTCACATACGCAAGGGAGAGAAGACCCGTCAATGGGTATATTCTTCTTCACGGGAGAGCAAAACGGTTGCGCAACTTGGGATCAACGGTAGTGAGTGCGTCAAAGCCAAGGCAGGGAGAGAGAGCGACTTTCGTGGAGGGGGGGGAAAGAAGGGAACGATTAACAGCTGAAAGAATGAAGCTGATAATCTCGAGGATCGTAACAACGGAGAAAAGAAGGACGAAACACAACCACGCAGCTTGTTTCACGAAATGATGCCCGCTTGAAGAAACGAGGTGGTCGAAGGGGAAAAGGGAAAGAAAAGGAAAGGAACGATGGGAGAGGCAAGAGTAGAAGGATTCCCACCAGAGAGACAGGTACGCGCAACTGCCCAGCGCTCTCACAGTTCATGCTAAGCCTGCTTACATGCCTGCTAGGCCAACTGCTAGGCGTTGGCACCGGAAATGAGCTCCTGGGATGTCGCTGGCCTGTCATTGGGCAACCCCTGGCGCTATGGGGGCCAGCATCCAATCAAGGCACCCATTTCCTCAGCCATGCCCCCGTAGAGATGCAAGTGAGCGGGGTCCAAGCTCAACGTGCCGCCTCAACTGATTGGCTGATGAGAGGCATCCCCCTGCCAAGCCTTCTGGCACGAACGGTCTGTGATCGTGATGCTAAGATCGAGTCCACTGCAAATTGCACTTGCCGACGGAGTAGGTGCAATGCAAAAGGCGGATTGCTGCGCTTCGCTGCGAGCAATCCCAGTGTGATCATCCTCGAGCAGGGGAATAAGCATGCGCAACGGTCGACTCATCGCCACTTTTATCGAATTCTTATTCTTTGTCCTTTGTCGTGCTTGAAGCGAATCTCAATCACGGGTTTCGGTAATGACCGTGTGTTATGGAAAACAGTGGATGAAGGAAGGCCCTTGTCACTAGTACGGAGTACGTACTGCAACCCAAGCGGTCATACTGTAACTACGGGAAGGCCTCTCGTGGAGGTGCCCTGACAGGCTGACGACCATTCTCCCCCTCACACCTCGAACGACACGAGACTACTCCGTATTAGTTGTATGTCCATACACCCAGCGGCTGCTGAACATGGCGATGCGACTCGAGGGCTCGCTCGGCGCTAAACACCATCCGTCACCACCACCTTGCAGACGCCAAGTCAGCTACATCGTTGGTCTCAAGCCGACGGGCGGCAAGAATGAGGCGATGGGCACGTGACTTGAACCATTGACCACAGTGACCGTCCCACGCCATGAACAACACCGGTACGCCGGTGCAGGACATACTGAGCCTTGGCGAAAGCGAGCGTTCTAGAAACATCAATGGCAGATGTGACCATGGCGGCACGTGAACGCCATCGACGTTCTTGTGCTACACCCAGCTATCCAGCGGCAGTCACATTTCAACGTCGATGCTGCTCCGGCAACACTTGGTCATTGGATAGTTGCATCATCTTGGCCTGGTATATCAACGCAGACGGGCCATTCAACCTTGTCCATGTTGCAATGATGCTTGCCAGCCTCTCTGGTAGGACAAGTTTCAGCTCAATCCATTGATCAAGTCGCGAGTCGTCGGGCATCTGGCCCCGGCCCCGAACTATACTCATTAGACGACCAAGACATGACCACACCGAATGGGAGGAGGACAAAGTCAAAATCCATGTACTGGCTGGGAGTTATCTCTCCACGTCATGAATATGGGCGAGGGTGGTGAGACGACACGACATCAAGGCCTTTCTCACACTGTACGGCTGGGGGTGCGAGCCGGTCAATATGGCCATCCTGCTTCATGTCTATTACTAGGTACATGTTGGTGTATTGACTGCTGGTGACACCAGAAAGAAGAAAAGTTTGACGTTATCCGTTTAGTCACGGGCTCAGATGAGGGCTTCTTCTTCTTCTTCTTCTTCTTCTTTTGCCCTCCCCTCCCCTCTTTTAATAGTCATGTCCATATGTGTGGCGCACGGTAAAACAGACTCCATGACCCGTCTTATCTCTACAAAAGTGCCGGCATTCCGATGAAGCTGATGGTAAATGGGTCGTTTTTTTTTCTTTGGCTCTCGTCCTCCGTTTTGACCTCGGACAAAGAAGCAAACAACGCTGCATCACGCCAACAATGAGGGATGGCACAACAACGAAAAGGCATTTTGAAACATCAGTTGATAATGATTGTTTTCGTTTTCTCGGTCACGAGATCTTTGACACTGTGTGCGCTCGACTACTACTACTACTAGGTACGTATGTACGTATATACATATATACATACATACCGTCTAGAAGCGGTGAAGATCAAGCGAGTTCTGAGCAACCCGCCTCACTTTTTAAGCTCTGCCCACATACGACATAAACGTGCAACATTTATTACTCCATACATACTTTACCTACTTGTAAGCATAGAATTCTTTCTTGCATGCACCTCGAGTGTCAGTCCCACTTAACACGCGACTTGACTTTGGGGGTGGACTAGGCAGTGAATCAGGATGCTTCAAGCCATCGTCTCTCTCAACATCTTGGTAAATGCACGAGGTCAGCAGTCCGATATACTATATACTCTGTACTCCATGTACTCGGTACTACACAACACAACCTCATCAAGCCTGTTGGCCATTGATGGGTCACGACTCACTGCTAATTTTTGTTAATTTTTGTTAGCATCTTAATAGCCCACGGGAGCTAATCGCTTGGTAGAAAATTTCCCCTGTCAGAAGCACCGCTAGAGGCAAGAGGGTGGGTCCGCGATGGGATCAGACTTGCTTACAAGTACTTGTACCTATTTAAACACTTACAAGTAATAGAGATACGGAGTTTGACTCGGGTCGGTCGCCACCTACTTGTACTTGTAAACATGTTTCCTTGAATTAACTTTTCTTTTATAGTAGCAGTAGCAGCAGTAGTAGGTTCGGGTCGTGGACCAATAGCCTGTCGAGAGTTCAATGCTTAGCTAAGCCTCCATAACTTACTACTACTGGTATTTCCTCGACGAGCAAGACTTCTCGGATGGTGAGCTGATCCCCCCCCCAATGGTATAACATCCTGCATCGTCAAAGAAAAAGCGTAAATGGTGGCGTAGTGTAATGTGTATGTGTCGTGTGTCGTGTGTGCTGAGAAGGACGGAGATTAGTCACACGGTAACAGACTTCAGAACATGGCGTACAGGCAGGCGGCCATGAGGCACAAGATAAGGAGTACTTTGGAGTTTTTTACTTGGATGTATGGATATTGATGGCCACTCGGGCCTCAATCGTGAAGCAAATAAGCCTCTTCATTTGTTAAGATCATCTTTCTTGTAAGATGTTATGATTAATGGCCCGAACCTTGTAGAAACTCACACAGGAAAAAAAAGAAGAAGAAAAAAGAAAAAAAAAAGAAAATTTCATTGAGAGTAGATCTGGCTCATCCCTCGCTTTTGGATGTTTGGACCTTAAATAGGACGGCTTGTCTCTCCCATCATTCCTGGAACTTGTTTCTCTCCCTCGGTATCAAGGGAAGCACGACCGGCTTCTGACACGAGAAGCAAGTGCGTGCAACATCCCTCTACTAACATTTTCCCCTTCTTATTAAAAACTCCTGGATCATATCCTCTCTTCTCCGACTCTCCTCCACACACACACACACACGCTCTCCTCTTCTACACTTCCACTCTACACCCCATTACAAGCCGCGAAAAATACTTTTTCAACTGTCCAATATTTTCTGCCTTGTGGTATTCCTTTTTCTTCTTCTTCTTTTATCCTCTTCTTTCCTCTTTTCTTCTTTTAATAACTCACCATCACACCACACCGACTTACCAAGACGTATACCTATCGTCTCGTCTACAAAATTACAAATTTACGACAACATCAAGGGCTTTTCTTCAATAACAACCTCTTCTTGCTGAGAAGAAAGAATCAAGCACAAAGGGAACAGGAACCCCATACAGATAATAAATTCTTACACTGTAGGAAACAACAATCGAACATCTAGTAAGTCTCTTGATCGATGCCACCTCACGCAACCCTCTTCCCTTATGGTGGTTGCACATCATGGTGGAGGGCTGGCCCAGCTTTTTGGAAATAGGCGGATCCCAAGGGACGTGCCAAGTTGCAAGCGCACCTGCTCGGCTGCTGCCCGCTAAGATCTCGAGGACCAGAGGGACTCGTCTTGCCCGCCAAGGTAATGCGTGTATTTGCACGTTTGGGTGTTGTTTCCCTCGCCTCGAGCTTACTGGCTACCTACGCCAGGGGCCTAAGCGAGAAAGATGGCCCGAAGAAGAGAAAGAAGCAAAGGAGAAAGAAAGGAAAAAAAAAGAGACTTTGTTTGGGCATGTCATCTCAAAACCCGATCTCCAAAATTCATCTTCATTTTGGGCTTCCCGTTTGACACCCACCACCACCACCTCAACACTCCACCACCCCCACCAAGCGCTCTCTCTTTTTCTCCTCCCCTTTGCCTCTCAGCGGGGGGGCATCGTCAACAGTTTCAGCCCTTTTCTAAGATCTACGACTTGGTAATAAGTCATTGAGACTGACAACTTGCTTCTCTTTACAGTTCAACAGCCTGTCGAATAGGAGACCAAAAACGCACGCAGACGTCGTCAGTAATTAAGACCGGCGGCACTCGCACACCAAAAAGATCGATCAACTATCAAACCGATATCGACAACAAGAGTATTTTTTTTTACTCTTTACGGAGTAATCTTATTTACCAGTACAGGTATCCCTAGAACAGGGAGGTTCAAACAACGATCAGCGTTCATTCTAACGGTCCCGCTGGCCCTAAACCCAACGGGCAACCGATACCACCACATAATAAAGGCTTGTCTCATCGAGGCGCGAGACGTTAACAGGCTACTTGCCGAAAATCGCTTTGACGGCCCAAACCTAACGGAAAGCCCAAATGCACTACGCAGCAAGCAATCAATCCGGCATGGCACAAATGTCCAACGCAGACAGACGTAGAATGCGCTCGCAACAGGTAAGCGACAGATTTCCCCCATTCTTACGCATTACGTCTTCTTTGAAACCTCCCATCCTCCCATCCTCGTCATCCCGCATTTGCACTTGTGTGCGTGTGCACTGCTCTCTGTACTCTAATTTTCATGTTTCATGTCCGATTTTCCAAGGGAAAAGCGCATCAGGAAGCAAGGGTGCTACGTCAGAGCCACCACTCCCCGTCTCGTGTCCCAGTGTTAGGTCTGCACAAGGTGCATCAGGGCTAGTGTCCCCCAAGGCGGTGCCCTGTGATTCGTCCGGGCCTGAGTTTTTGGGCAGACGAGCCCCAGCACCGGCCACTAACTGACTTGGGGTGCGCTGGCGAGTGCCAGTGATGGGCGGGATGAGGACCTGAGACTGCGCGCGTTGGCGTTGACGTTGGCCATCCCATCTCCCATCTCAACTGCCAGAAGGGCCCGCCCGGCCCAAGACAGTCCAGACCTCCAATCCCTCTCCCCACTCCTTGCGACAAACCACCAAACTGCCACCACCTACGTATCCGTATTCAACTTTAATCCGTCACTACTACAACACTACACAACTGCACTGAACTGCCCTGCATTATATAATTTTTGTATTACATGATCCCTAGTTAGCCCCGTCTTTTCGATTTGGTCGCATGCCTCCTTTACTCTCTCTACCTACGGACTTCGAACCTCGCAAGTCCTGACATCCCGCTAATCACTCTTGTTTTGAACACAGGACTGGCAGCTCGATATGCCGTCCGGCGGCTCCCAAGACGTCAACTCCCACCCCCAGCAGGCTCAGAATCCTGTCACCGGCGCCAGCTACAGCGGACTATATTCCAACGGCAATATTTGGAACAGCAGCTCCCTCCGTGGCTACCACGGTAGAGGGCCCTCGATTGGGTCTCGAGGTTCGTCTCAATCGCCCTCCCTCGCAGCCTTGCCTTCCTAACTCTGACGTAGAATCTACCGTCGACCACGGGTCCTCCTCCTCCAGCAACAACGCCGCCTTCCAAAACAACACCGACCGCTCATCGTCATGGAACACTACCTCGCGCCAGAACAACGACGGGTCTCGGCCAGTTAGCACCTCGCCGACCAGGACACGCGACAATGGATTTCCTATGACTTCTACGTTCGGCACAGACCCGATTCCCGGTGTCGGCATGGGTATGAGGAATGGTTACAGCAACCGAGTGTCGGGCTTGCAGGACTCATCCCAACAACAACAGCAACCTATGCATGCGAATCAGGCGCGTGCCACTGAGGGCTCGTACTTTCCTGCCATGCCGGCCTCGTCGGGGCCCAGCAACCCTCCCTCTCGACAGTCGCAACATTCCCCAGCGTACCAGCAGAACATGCCCAACGGCCGCGGACACCAGCATTCCCATAGCAGTTCCTTTGTCCATCGGCACTCGACCCACCCCTCCCTCTCGAACACGAACCAAGGCATCAATAACAGGGCCTTTGGCCTGAACCAGCAAATCGACGATGGCTTCTCTGCTGCCGTCTCTCGCCCAAGAACCCTCAACACCGACGCTGCGGGCTTCAACCCTGCCTACACACAGTCTATGGACTTCAACCCTAGTTCGCAGCCATGGCAGGCCGATGTCAGTTCTGGCTTCATCAACAATGATCTGAACCCTGAGTTATTGAATCAGTTGCAGGCTCTCAAGGGACCTTCGGCGGAAAACCCATCCCCCAGCCCTGGTGCGGCCTACCGTCTTGACACTGGTCCGAACGTGAGAGGACTTGGGCAGAACGGGAGTCCCTGGAGTGCCCAGCCCGTGTCGAATGTGAGAGACCAGCTCATCAATGATGCAACCAGGCGGCCTTCAGTCCCCCAGATGCCGGGCAACTTGAACATGGCAGGGCCTGCCACGGGATATACTTTTCCCAACATCCAGCAAGGACAGTTTCAGCAAGGGCAGTTTCAGCAAGGGCAGCTCCAGCAAGGGCAGCTCCAGCAAGGGCAGCTTCAGCAAGGACAGTTTCAATACAACCCCTACGCCCAATTGACTCAGGCTCTGAGCAACACTGGGCTTGGGCTTCCTCAGACCTCTTTCTCGTTCGCCGGGAACATGGCCCCGGTCCGCCAACAGCCCGCTCAGGATCCCATGCGCCGTCACCGCAGTGTTTTCCTCAATGATTTTCTGTCTAGCACAAGGGCTAGCAAGCGTTGGGAGCTCAAAGACATCCGCGGACATATCGTGGAGTTCAGTGGAGATCAGTATGGCTCCAGGTTCATCCAACAAAAACTAGAAACGGCCAACAGCGACGAGAAGGAGCAAGTCTTCCAGGAAATATACACTAACGCGGTGCAGCTGATGAGAGATGTTTTTGGCAACTATGTGGTCCAGAAGCTCTTCGAGCATGGCAGCCAAGTGCAGAAGAAGGTATTGGCCGAGAGGATGAGGGGCAAGATGGTTGAGCTCTCTACTCAAGCTTATGCTTGCCGCGTAGTACAAAAGGTAATTCACATGTTCCCCGTACCGAATCCTCTGCTAACCCATCCAGGCTCTCGAGCACATTCTAGTTGACCAGCAGGCCGCTCTCGTCCAAGAGTTGGAGGCCGATGTCACAACAGTCGCTCAGGATGTCAGTGGTAATCATGTTATCCAGAAAATCATCGAGGTTGTTCCACGCTCGTATCTCGACTTCATCATGAATGCCTTCCGTGGCTCCATCTTTGAGATCTCTACTCAACAGTATGGGTGCCGAGTTATCCAGCGCCTCATGGAGCATGGCACCAATGAGGACAAGGATGCCATCATGAAGGAGCTGCAGCCTCGTGCTCGTCTGCTCATTATTGATGGCTTCGGTAACTATGTTGCGCAGAACATCATTGAGAAGGGTCGACCCGAGGACCGTCAGATGATGATCCAGGCTGCTCTTGAGGATCTTGTCACTCATTGTAAGCACAAGTTTGCATCTAACGTGGTGGAGAAGTGCATCAAGAACGGGACCAATGATGTTCGCAATGCCATCCGCGAGCAGTTCATGTGCAAGGGCGCAGATGGCAACAGCCTTCTCCCTCAGATGATTCGTGACAATTACGGCAACTATGTCATCAGTAAGTCCACTTTCTCCCACTCGTTTTTTTCTTTCTCTTACTAACCTATCAGAAACACTTCTGGGAGCGCTCAAGACCCATAATGCTACTGGATTTGCATCATTTGCTGAGGAGATCAAGCCCCTGTACTTTGTGATGAAGAAGAGCAGCAACTCTGGCACCCAGAAGCAGATCCAGAACTTGGAGGAACTCTTGGGTCTTGGACCTCATTCACCCAAGAATGGCGAAAGTGCTGGGGACGCAAGGTCTACGGGCTCAGCCCCTGGTCTCGCATCACAGTCCAACAGCACCCCAAGCAGCCCTCATAGTACTGCTATCGACACGCCCGCAAACGACAGCGATAAGACAGATGGCCATTCCCTGAATGGGACTAATGGTATCAAGGAAAATGGCGCAGAGGACGGCACTAACGGTGTCGAGATCTCGGAGGATGACGGTGCTCCTCTCGAATAGGGACAAGCTCCGTCATTGACAAGCCGGCGGTGATGTTGCCCGCATTCTCACCTGATGGCAACTGACATGAAGATGGATTATACAGTCGAACCATCAGCTTCGTTTGTGGCATATTTGTTTGTTTCAAGCACATACTTTCTAGTATACCATAACTATGGAAGTCGCTGGGCAGCCTGAACCAGCGAAGATCTTTTGAAAAAGCGCCCTGCGAGTTGGTATCCATAACACACATCTTGTGCAGCCACTCGAGCGCTGACAACCACCACCAACACATATTAGGCGTTATTATTAGCAAGTTGAGGTCAACTTCATCTTTAACTCTACATGGCATCGTGGATACAACGCAGGGATGGGTCTTTTTTATGGCACCAATATTGCTTCTATGGACAGTATTTCTCATACACATTCACTCATTCGGAAGAGCAACAGCTTGGTTGCAGGTAATTTCTACATTGGGGCGGGACTTTGGCGATACGGTTGAATTCGGGTTTTTGCGCAGGCAGTTAGGGTCATCACTCACGGCTTAGGTGCGAAGGAGCAATCATCCTGTCTCAGCTGCAGTACAGCGTAGAAAAAGGGAAGGCGTAATACTTGATTTTTTTTTTTTTTTAAAAAAAAAAACTTATCTCTTGAGTTGTGATGAATTGTGATGTTTTGCTTTTGATGTGGCAGTACGGAGTACTAAGGAGGCGTCTAAGCTGTGAGAGAGTAATAATATGAAGAAAATGCGTCGGGGAAATTCCGGTGCAACCCCGATCGGCGTGGCGTCGGGCGGGACCTCAACCACTTGCACCATTGGAGGGCAGAGCAGGGGCAGGCCGCAGTTCGGAGGCATTTCTGATCTGTAAATTAGAGAGCAGGAACGAAGCCAACACAATTCACATCGGCTCGCGAAGCAAAACACGAAGAGTTCCCCGAACGGCTCTTTTGACTCGTCATAATTCTCATAGCGAATGTCGCTGTCTTCGCGGTAGCCAGGGCGTCATTTGACGCCCCCCGAGACAAATAATCCCATTCCATCAGAGCCCAAAGAGCTTCTTAGCCATGACCATACTCTGGCGTTTCGTGCCGGTGGGATCGAGAATAACACTCAGGCCATCATCTACAGTCGCGCGGAAACGGATTGCGCCCAGTCGAGTTGCACCCGCAGCCAGTGTCGGGCAGACAAGATGGCTATCTCGACAAAGACACGGTACAGCTGTCGAGCCGATACCACTGGAGCAGCCGGGGACAGAAGCAGACGTTGAGGAAAGCGGTAGCGGTGGCAGCGGTGATAGCGGTGGCACCGCCGCACAAGCGAGCGAGAAGACGGGTCATCAGTCAGTCGCAAAGACGGAGGAACAGAGCCAGAGCGCTACCGAAGAGTCGGGGCAAAAGGTTAACAGCAAAGCGCTGGGCCTGCTGCCAAATGAGATTGCGAACCCCTCGATCGCTGGCAAGAAGAGCGAGCCCAAGTCAAGGACATCAAGAGGCGACGCGGCAAAATCTGCAGCAGCAGAGTCTTCAAGATCATCGAACAAAGGCAACGAGGATGGCACCAGGACGCCGGGCGAGAGGCGGACCCGGCAGGTTAGAGACGAGGCAAGGCAGAGCGGCCCCCTCGAGTCAATCATGCATTCTCCGCGGCCCGAAAAGGTCGGCAAATCGCACCCTTCCATGTCACCCTCCAAGTACGTTCACCACTTCGACAGCTACTCCCTGGTGAAGCAGCTCGAGGAGGGGGGCTTCACCAAGGCCCAGGCCATTACGGCCATGAAGGGCGTGCGGGCGCTCCTCGCCCAGAACCTCGACGTGGCGCAGGAGAGCCTGGTGAGCAAGAGCGATGTCGAGAACGAGACGTACCTCTTCCGGGCCGCCTGCTCGGAGCTGGCGACGGAGATTTACAACAACCGCCGGCTGCAGGACGAGTCGGTGCGGCAGCAGCGCACGCACCTCCAGCACGAGGTGGACATTGTGGCGCAAACGCTCAACCAGGAGCTCGCGACGCTCAACGACAACGTGCGCGGCATGTTCAACGACCGGCGCATGACGGTGCGCGAGGAGCAGAAGAGCATGGACAGCGCCGTGCAGCAGATTACTTACAAGATCAGCACCTCGCTCGCGGGCGAGAGCAAGTCGGAGATTGAGGGCGTGCGGTGGATCCTCATCCGTCGGGCTGTCCTAGGCATCATCTTCATGGCCTTTTTGGCTCTAGGCACGGTGCGGTACGCCACTTGGTTGAGCCAGGAGAGAGCCAAGGAGTCCAAGAGGCTGGCCGACGAGGAGGAGAGGAAGAGGCTCGACGGGGGCAAGTCGGACAATAGTAGCCCTATTGACGCTGCCGCTATCCTGACGGCGAATTAAAGCATGCATGGCCGATGCCACGACAACCGGCGTTTACTGTACGAAAAAAAAAACAAAGAGGTGATGAGGTGGATGGGCCTTGGGATTGATACCCCTTTGTACGGAATGACTCCAGATTATTTCCCTTGTTTATAGATTTGTCCCAGGGTATTTACATCTTTTTCAGCGAAATGCTTGTTGACTGCAATATCATATATAGCTTTGAAGAAAGAAAGGGATGGGATGATTTGTTTACAGTCATAAAGGTAGACACTTGCATATAGGTAGGCTGCTTCAACTCGGCCCGCCAAGATACTCCGTACATGGATGGCGGATCAATTCCATCAAGACGGCATATATCATAAGCAATTATTACGGAGTACACACACACAATTTTAGCCAAGAGCGCATCCGCGGACCCTGCCAAGCATGCCATGACGCCATGCTCACCGTGCAAGCCACAGTCAACTTTTCTAATCTAATCTATCTTAGAGATCTCACTCCGAGCAAGCCAAGCGCGCACGCCCCCTTCCCACATCCCACATCACGTGCGTGGAAACCCAACGTTCCCCGTCAAGCCTTCAATTCAACCCCACGTTCGCGTCTCCCCCCAAGACGCGTCTCACATTACGACAACTCTTTTTGTTTTTTTAATTAATCTTTTTCTAATTTTTCTCATTGTCTAAATTCCTCATTAACGAAACTGATAAACAACATTCGCACAAAACAATTTCCTCCTTGAAGACAAAAAGAAGGGACGCCGCACACAAACAAACATGACGACACCAGACCCAACACCAGACGCCGACCAGCAACCACTTCAAGACCAGCAACAACAACCCCCTCCGCCCCCTCCACCGCCACCACCACCACACCCAGAAGCAGTAGCAGAAGCAGAAGCAGAAGCAGAAACCCAACAGCCGGCTCCCGGCCCCCGCGCGACCCGCCTCCACGACATCTACAGCCAGGGCCTCCGTCACACCCTCTCCAAGCTCTCCCCGTCCGTCTTCTCGGGCTGCTACCCGACCGTGGCGTTCCACTCGCCGCGGCACCTGGAGCAGATACAGCAGCAGTCCGTCGCGCGGCTGAGCGAGCGGGCGGAGAAGGAGTACGCCGACATCATGGCTAGGAGGGGGGCCGTCGCGCGGCTCAACGAGCTGGACGGGGTGGTGGGCGAGGCGGTGAGGAGGAGGAGGGCAGAGGGAGGGGGGGGAGACAAGTCGCAGCCTACGCCGTACGTTTTTATCTTTTGATCCCTACCTCTAGTTTGTTGATTTCGGGGGGGGGAATGATTGATTCGGTGAAATAACTTGAAAAGGGTGGGGGGGGAAGAAAGAAAAAGATTGTTTTTAACTGACATGCTTTTCCTGCGAATAAAGGCCGCACCAGCTTCCGCCAGAAGATATCCTCGCGGCGCACATGCACCCTACCCTGGCGGCGCACCACACCCAGCTCAACGCCAAGCTCCAGACGACGCAGAGCGTCAACGCGAAACTGTGGGGGGAGGTTCAGGCACAGCGCCGCGAGATAGAGGAGCTCGTCGCCCGGCTCGAGGGCGTCGTGGGCGACGTGCGCGGCGCCAACGAGGCGCTCGGGGAGGTTGCCGACGTGCTCGCTGCTGAAGCTAGGGAGGGGAGGGAGGCTGTCAAGGCTGTTGACAGGGACGATTGAAGGACGAAACATTCATGGCGTCATGGCGATAAACAAGAAAGGGAGGAGGGCTTGCATTAGCATACAGCTTGTTTGGTTCAGCTGAGCTTGGAGTTGAGGTGTTTTTTTTGAAGGGCAATGCCCATTTACGATATTACGATTTGCATTCCTGGCTTTAAAACACACATCACTTCTTTTAAAGTTCATCACAAGACAATTTGCTTCAGGTGAGTTGCATGTATAGTTGCATGTATAGTTCTAGATATATGCAAGGGGGCCTAGATACAATGTCCTCAAAGGGATGTGTGGCCGCAGACAAGCAAGCTCAGCCTAGACACATCAAATCATCTGGGCTAGAGACCTACTCGGGGGAAGCAAGGAAGAAAGGAAATCTGAACAGCTGACCAGCCGTTCATGTCATGCAAAATGCTGTTCACGAAACAAACGCCTTGATAGCAGCTAAAATGCTGTGCTGCCAGTCCATATTTGGACATGATTCTGACATAATGCCTCGCCGACATAGAAAAAAAAAATGCAAGAGACCAAAGCTCTTCCCAACATGTGCAAAATGACCACCGTGTGTGAATGACTTGGGCTGTAATGTCCGTTTCTCGTGGGTTGGGGTATATCCGCCGTAAATGTTGTAATGCGTGAGATGTTTAAATAGTTGAGGGGTGTAGAAAGATGGCTTTAGATGTGCATGTTTTCCGTATGAATGACTTGCCAAGGGCCAAAGTAGTCCACTTCCCCGTATGCTGGAGGTAGTACCCTGACCATGCGACCAGTACCCCAGTCAACAAACCATTTTCTGCCCTTGCTGATGATGAAGTTTGATTTTCGGGGGCTTCTAAAGAGGAGGTTGCTGTAGCACAGCTTGGCATACAACATGTCGTGTGCGCTTGTCCATTGGTGATCAGGGAACCATTTGCCCGAGTGGGGATCGATGGCCGCGTTAGGGTAAGATGAGGTACTCAGACGATGCTGAGGGCCCAGTCGTGGATGTTGTGAGGACGGGCTGGGCGACTCTCCGGCTGATGATTCGTCGCTGTGTTGCTGCAGCTCCTCGTCATCAGAGTCAAAAACAGGCTCCAAATCAGCTGGTTGCGGAATTTCCATTGCGAAGGGCGCCCGCAGTCTCGAGTGGCCTTCTGGCTCATCGTTCAGGTCTGGCAACGCATCAGGAGAGGAAGAACGTCGTCGCTGCTGCTGAGTGGAAGGCTGCTCAGCCTCTCGGCTAGGTGCATCAATTTGACTCGGTGTAGGTGCAGGGGCTGCCCTAGGAGGTGATTGTGCGCGATAATATCTGACACGTTGCATTCTAGGAATCGACATGTCGCGAGGAAAGTCCCGGTCCTCTATGGGAAGAGCTACATCGATGGCTGCGAAGAGCGCCTCAAGCCATCTGTTGAAAGTACTGAGTTCAATACATGAGAGGAGAAACTGGTCCGTCTCAGCCCTGATTCGTATGACATAGCGACGTCTTCAGATATTGTTAGGACAAGCATCTCCTTCTTGAATCCGAGGTCTCGACTCACTTTGTATAATCCGCAGCAATACCGGCGTCGGCATATAGGAGGCTATAGCTCTTTTCCAGCTTGGCCTTCTTCATCCATGGAGGATTATCAGGGCTTATTGACGGCCCATCACGAGTTTTGCCCCATCCCCAGTCCTTCTTGGCGTTGTAAATGTTTAAAGCGGTGCCAGTTAGGGTGACATATGTCGTGTGCCATCGACGATCTTCGGCTCTCTTCGTGGTGTCTTCGATCTCATGTTTCTTCATGAATACTCCTTCCAGGTTGATGGAGCACGAGTATTCTGGCGGCATATCGGTACACGTAGATACGAGACGTGGTTCAGTGGTGTCGGTGCCAGTGTCCTTTCCCTTTCCCTTGCTCTTACTCTTGCTCTTGCTCTTCACCTTGCCTTTGCCCTTGCTCTTAACCTTGCCTTGATTGTCGTCCCTGTGCTCTACCTGCGGTATCCTGACATCCCCATCACCACGGACTTGCTGAGGTTCGGCTTGGTAAGGCGGCGGGTTGGCATCTCGCAGGGGAGGTTGTGTCATAATACGTTGGTAGAAGAGATCCTCATCAATAGATAGACGCCGCCGAGGAGGCGGCGACTGTGAGGGCGCAGGGTTCGAGGTAGGTCCATGGGGAAGGACCGCATCAGCGCGGGGGTCCATGAGGCTGACGGGTCCCCCTTATATGTTATACTTGTACGGAGTATGCAGCGTAACAATGGTCCTCTCCAAGGCTCCCGGTCTGCCGGTGACTAAATGGATCGCCGTCGGCGGGTGGTGGCCGGGTTGCGTGGGACCTGGTACGTCGGACGACCCGGCACGGATCTTGTTGCAGGGAGAGGTGCGTTGGCAGCGTAAGACGAGCATGCAATTCAGACAATATGGGTCGTGGTAGTCACGACAATCCCAAGGCTAGCTAGCTAGCTGTTGAGTGGTTGAATGTTTGACTGGGTTTGTCTCTGGAGAAACCAGGTCATGGAGCCACCAGCCTCATCAGGCCACGCTCAAGTATCCAGTCTCCGCTGATGGAGCGACGCCGGCGTATGAGTTCATAGCGAAGCGCTTTTGTTACACTACATGAGTAGTAAAAGGAAAGGGGAGGAAGATTGAAGATTGACAATGGGGGAAGAGAGAGGAAACAGCGCAGGGCCGAGGAACCGGGGGGGTGCAGACGTAGGAAAGGAGGTGTGGATGCAGGAAAATGGCAGGTCAGAAGCAATGACCCAGCGCTGTGTCAGAAGTTTAAGAAAGGGAAAAAAAAAGTGCCAGCGGCCCTTTTGTCTAGGTAAGTCGCAAGGTTGGTGTGTGTGTTCGATGTGTGTGAGATGAGATCCGTCCGCGTCCGAGTGGGGGGAAAAGAAGCAAGCGGAGACAGACGACTTGGATAAAACAGCTAGAACTGGAACGAGATGACGACTCGGCGAACCATGATCTTTTGCTTGTACTTCCGTACGCTGCATGGATAGGCGGACAACGTTTCATGCGTGCATACTCCGTACATACACCCAGAGTGACGGATTTGCGAATGCCGAGCGCTAAGGGTTAGGTAGTGTTACTCGACGAGGGGGATGATGGATGACAGGATCGATAATAGGTAGGGATTTGTAAATCATCGACTTTCCCTTTTTTTTTGGAGGTCGACGGCTTCGACTTTTGGCATGTGGTCCTTTTGAGACGGGCGGTGGATCGGCACAGCTGGGCCGTTTTCGAACCTGGACTCCCCACCCTGTGCGTGCACGCCTTTTCCGGCTTTGCGACTTATTATCACTTTGGAGTACCTTACCAGCCCAGGTACTCCGAATTCACTTGTGTACATAATAATGCAGTAGGAGTAGGTGCCTACTACTAGTGTGTACCTAATAAGTCGCCGTACGGAAGCAGACAAGAAATGTCTTCGAGAATGTTGGGAGAAGTGTTTTCGTCAGTTTCAATGACACACGTGATCCATATTGGGGCTGGTGCAAAAAAAGAAGCATAAAAAAGTTCCAACTTGCCCCAAGCTCTTTACTTTTCCTCTATGGAGTACTCCGTATGGCTCAATTTTTTGGCTCAGGAGAGATGGATGATCAGCAACGGTGTCAGGGCTGGGGGTGGTAAAATAGTGATACCTAAATCCTAGGTAGTTGTAGCGGGCGAAAGAGGTCCATCACTATTCACGGCAAAGCAAGCAAGCAACAAGTGCTGGAAGTCGTACCCGACTCCAGGCTCTTGCCCATTGAAACAAAACTCGGCAGTCTGCCGTCAGGAGCATGGCCCAAACTGCCCGGAAAGGGAAAGTACCTGAAGAGCTCCATCCTTTCCCACTTGCTCTGTGTGCCGCCGATGCATGCCGCGCTAGACCTCTGTGGGTAGGTGTCACCCGCCGCGTTGGTGTGCTCGCTCTTCTTGGGAGTACGGAGTACGGAGTAGTTGTGGCAGGCACGACTTGCAGCGAGAACCCGGATCGTGCGGCATTCTTTCTTGGGGTTTTTTTTCCTGGGCGCGGAGAACTTGTCCAGGGCTCTCCTCTCTCCTCTCTCCTCGCGTATAGCTGCATCCGGCCACGTACTTTGCCATCACCTACCTTGTATGTACATGCCATCTCCATACCAAGACGTGGAATTCTTTTTTCTCCGACTGCTGCTTGCCAAACGTTCTAGTTATGCTGTTGCCTTACAGTATCTGTCTGTCTGCCCCAGCCCAGTCACACACACTCGGAGCACGCAATACCTACTACCTGTTTGCTCCGAAGCTTTTCCCCCTCGTTCCTCGGATCCATCCAGACCAATCTTCTCTTATGCTTTCAGCTCCGTTCGGCTTTGCACGGAGCCCACTATAGAGGTTCGATAGTCCAACACATTCCCGGCGGAACTTTTTGAATTTTTCTTCCTCGCTCCGGGGGAAAAGGGGGCGTCTTGTTCTTTCAACGTAATACGTTTGCTTTACGACAATGCAGTAACAAGCTCCAGCGTCTGTTTTAACCAACCAGAGCTACTTGGTTGTTCAAGGCGGTTCTGCTAATGTGTACAAGTAACTCGGTACTCCGCAATGAATGCTGCGTTGCCAGTGGCACAGCAGTGGCACTATAAGTGAGAGAGAGGCCAACTCGATGACAAAATACATTGGCCTTGTTTGGTAGTATATCTGGGCGCATCTGGGCTGAACTATTATGTCCATGACGAGAAGTGATTTCAAAAAGGGAAGACGATAATAGGACGAGGCTGAGACTCGGCCGTCGGAACTTTTGACGTTTGCCTTGGCACCTTTGAAGCGGTGCGGAGCCCCTCATCAACATCCCTGACGACGCTTGCCACTGGTTGATGAGCTGAATATTCGCTCTTGGGTGAATTCCTTTGCTACATTGCATACATGTAATGCATTGTCTGCCCTTTTGCTATTTGCTTTGAGGCGAGACGAGACGAGACATGCGCATGCACCTTTTCCTCATCGCTCGCTCCGACAGTTTCACCATCCAAGAGATCGTCATCTTTCAACTGGGGTAAAGTCAGATGATCCGCCAATAACCGACTTGCCTTGCTACATACATACAACTACAGCATCACAAACGACAAGGGAAAAAGAAAAATCAATGCTCACTTCTCTTCGGATCCTCGCAGGCCCCCCCCCCCCAGGTCTCCACGTGGTGAATTCATTATGTAGTAGCAATGAGATGCGTGCAAAGGTGCAAGCAGTTGGTTGACAACGGGACCTTTTGCGATGGACCGCCGTCTATGAAAGTGTCTGCCCGGCTTGGCGTACGGGCAACACATGGACGGTTCTTTTGGAATCCTGTCACTGTCTTTTTATTCTACTACCAAGTCCCTTTTTCGGTGGCTTCGATGGCCTTTTGCAACCTTTCCATCCCCGCCCTATCTCACTCAGCATTGCTACTAACTCTGTATGTACTTGAATGACTTTTTTCTTTTTTTGCTGTCATGCAGGCTTATACGATGGTACTTATGCCTTGTTCCCCGTGGGAGAACTCGGTGTCATCCACAAAAGCCGGACCAGAAGCAGGAAGCCAAGCCGCAACTTCGGCCGGTGGGGGGAGCCTTCTCCAATAAGTCAATACACATCAGGGCCACTCGAGAATACTTCCTGGCCCTTTTAACAACTGACCTTTTTCAGGCAATCCCATTAACCCACTGAATTTAATGCACCAGCGTCGGCACATTCATTCAGAAGTCTCCAAAGAAAGGGTGAATCATCTTGTTTCACAGCCATCAAGGTCCATGCCACATGTCAAAGGAACAGAGCAGGGCATAATAGTGAGGGTAGCTTCTCACATGTCACCTGGTTAACGTACCCGGGGATTTTACGTGTTTTACTTCTGCCTTGTCAAAGTCGAAAACGAAAACGAATCATGGAACCACACCGCAACTCTCTTTCGGAACTTGACGCCCGCATGTCGACAAATACTGCTTGCTGGCATCTGGCATTTGCTGAAATCTGGCGGCGTCGCATCGACCCCGGGTCTGGGCAGCATTCATCAGACCTTCGGGCCTTTCCAAAAAAAAAAAAAAAAAAAAAAAGGTCGATCAATGTGACAGAACTCTCGTTTCGACCGGCTGCTGGCACCACGAGCCGCAGGGTCGGTACAGGTGGTGCCTTGCAATTGCTGACATGTACTTGTATCCATCCATATAAAACGACGACACCTTTGCCTTAAAAAAAAAAAAAAAAAAAAGAGAGAGAGAGAGAGAGAGAGAGAGAGAGAGAGAGAGAAAACCATGATTTAATCCCCAAAACTCCACCCTTTCAGGTAGCAAAGCTCGAACAGTAGTTGAGATGCTCGTTATCCGCACACTCCACTTCTTCGTATTTATTCCAATGAGCCTATTGATACCCCTATGTGTGCCCTACAAGTGTAGCCCGAGGTTTGATAGCAAGCTTCTACCGGGCCTTCATGCGAAGTTTGCATGTAATGCCCAAGATTACATGATACGGATGCGCGGCGGATATAGTTGGCCTGCACTGCACTGCACTCCCAACCTTCATAAAGTTGACAGACAGTACGGAGACTGTGACATCCCGCAATGCTACTCTAGCTAGACATTTATTCCATGCAATAGGTAGCCCTCCAAAGTATTGAAATATACGACACCAAATCATAGCATTACCTCGACTCAAAGTCATCCTTGGAGTCACACACATCACAGGGATGACAAGAACCACGGGACAAGGCCCATCAAATATGTCATGACAAAACCAGTCATTTCAAAATATGGATATCCCCCAACTCCCCATGATGCCAATTCCTACAACCGAGCTATAGTACATACTGCCGTCATCGTTCGCATCGTCAATGAATGCGTTCATCATCCGACCGTGAGTGTCGCCCGTCCTTCGCTCTGCCTTTTCCTAGCCATGCGTTGCCTTGTCCCCTTTTTTATTCTGCCTCGCATCTACCAAGCTTTTCGCAGAAAAGAGAAGAAAAAGCAAGATAACAAACCTCGTATTACGCGTTATCAATGAAATCATGCCATGACAAGGCGGAAGAGAGCATGACTGATACCATCTCTCTCGCTGCCCATCATTATGGACGAAAACCCCCCCAGATCGCCCTGCTTTTGTTGCGTGAGGTGCACATGCCATGCTGCGCCGAATGGAACAACCAAAAACCCAATGCTGTAATCCCTAAACACGCAAAATAAAACTTGAATGTGAAATGACGACGCGGCGACAAGCCAGCCTCCAAGCTTCAGTCTCGCGTCATGTTGTTGCTCTGTACAATTCTAGAGCGTGCTAGAACACTGAGAACGCAAAGAATGAAACATGAAAACATCATGAATCATGTACATAATATGTCTTCTTCTGGCTTTTAACTATTTGCTGTTTCAATGCAACAGTATAAAAGCACCATGGCAGGGCCTGTGTCGAAATTCGACGCAAGCCGCTTCGTGAGAATTGCACTTAGGCGTTAGTGGCCTGAGCACCACCACGGCCGCGGGGGGCACCACGACCACGGCCCTGGCCAAAGTTGCCTCGGGCATTGCCCTGGCCACCGGAGCGGTTACCCTCGAAGCCACCACGGCCACGAGGAGGACCGCGAGGCCCGTAGTTGCTACCACCGTAGGCAGAAGCCTTGGGGCGACGCTGCTCAACAATAATGCTCTCGCCGTTGACAATGTGGGGGTTGGACGCAAGAGCAGCGTTGTAACCCTCAACAGTCTTGTACTCAACGAAAGCACAGTTCTTCTGGCGGTTAATGTCAAAGTACGAAAGCTCGCCATGGACCTCAAGAGCGCCCTTAAGATCGCTCTCCTGAACCTTATCGGTAACGAACTTGACGTAGCCAAGAGTGTTCTCCTTATCAGCAGGAGCCGCTGCTGAGATGGACTGAGGTCGCTGACGCTTAGATTCGCCACCAGCAGTCTGCCAGCCGTCCCTGGAAGCTTCGGCAGCGGGAGCCTGGGAGGGAGTTGGTGTAGTCTGGGCCGCCGGGGCCGCAGCAGCAGCAGCAGTAGCAGCAGCAGGGGTAGGGGCAGCAGCGGCGGCGGCGGGTGCGGGTGCGGGAGCACGAGCCTGGTTCTGAGCGGGAGGAGTGGCCGTCTTGGGCAGGGGCACGACAGGTCGAGGACCGGCAGCGGCAGCAGCACGGCTGGCCCAGGTCATGGGCTTGGGAGGACCGGTAGGTTCCGCAGGAGGGGCCTCAGCGGCCGGGGCAGGCTTGGAAGCAGGGACGGTGGGGGTCGGGCTAGGATCGGCCGGCTTCTCGGGTTCCTTGATATCTTCCTCGGCGATGGCAGCGGCAGTGGCATCAGCCTTGGAAGCAGAAACCTCAGGCTCGGGGGCCTCGGCGGGCTCAGGAACAGGCTCAGGAACGGGCTCAGGCTCGTCGACAGTGGCAGTGACAGGAGCCTCCTCGAGCTTCTCATCAACAACCTGAGCGTTCAACTCAGCGGAATCCTCCTTGGGGGGCTCAACGGCGGCGGGCTCAGCGGCAGCGGGAGCTTCCTCGGCCTTGGGCTCCTGAGCAAGGGCATCGGCATCACCAGCCTCACCCTCCTCATCGATGTAGCGAAGAATGTCGTTTAGAACGAAATAGCCGGTGGGCTGCTGCGCAAGAATGAAGGTCTGAACGAACTTCTTAGGCTCTTGGCCAGCGCTGTTGGAGATCTCGCCGATGACCTGGACAACGATGTTCTCGTAAGAAGCCTGGGAGTCCACGTTGGAGATGCGGACCTTGCAATCCTGGTAGTCAAGCTGCTTGATACGCTCCTGAATTGCCTGATACTTGATTAGTTTGATTTCGACTCATCAGAAACAGGGCGTTAGTTACCTGACGACCAACCGACACAGGAGAGACCTTGGCTTCGAGACCTGAGACGAACTGAGACCGCTTGTTGTAGAAGAGCTATACAATATCAGCAATCGAATTGTCGAATCTCAGGCTGTGGAACGACTCACATGAAGCTTCTCTGGCGTCTTGCTCAGAGTGGTGTAATATTGAGCCACAAAGTACCAGCCGACCTCGTCCTTGGAGACGTCGCCGTTGGTTTCCGGCGCGGCAGCGGCGGGATCAGCAGAAGCAGGGCCAGCTGGAAGTTCAGCAGCCTGGTTCTGGAATGCACCGTTTGTAGCCATGGCTGCTGGAGAGATTTTCGGTTCGGTGAGTGGTCGAGGTTTTCGGTCGGGAACGTTTGATAGGGTTTGCGAACGCGTTTTGAAGGCTTGGCTGGCGGGGTTACAAGCTTCAGCGAAGGTTGCCAGTGCGTGGGCAGTTTAGTCACAAAAAAATACCCGTGACGATGTGCCGTTAGTCGTGGAAAAAAAGAAAAAAGTCTATTGCAGCTCGTCGCGGAGTACAAAGATGGGTGCTTTTGCGTTTTTTTGGGTTTGGCTGGCAGCGAGAGGCGATGACCAAACCAGATGGGAAGAGGTATGTTTGTGGGCGGGCGCAAAGAAAAGGACAAAAAGCGCGAGCCGTTGGGCAGTCTAAGGCAGAGAGAGAGAGGCAGAGGTGGAGTTGGAGGATATGAAAAAAAGTGTCGTTACGAGTTATTACGGATAAGAGGAGAGGATCAAAAGTGTGAAGCCACTGAAATGGAAGATGGTGGAAGTTGGAGATGGAGATTGCGGAGGAGGAGCAAAAAAACCTACCTTAGGTAACCCTACCTTTTGCGTCTCGTCGACTTCGAAAGCCAGCCCAGCCTAACTGAACTACAGTTGAAGCTAGCCGTACCTGGGGCTTCTGCTTGGGCTTGTTGACCACTCAGCGCACTGCCTTTTTTTTTTTTTTGTTCCAGTGGCAGCTCCAACGTCTATGGTGGTCCGTGCGTGACCATGTCAGTGAGGGAACTTGAGCTTGGGCTACGACTTCCTCGTTATTGATCACTTCGAGTCACGAATTGATACAAGGGTTACCTCGATAGCGGGGAATAAATCTAGAAGAGGCACACTCAACTTCGTTCGACATGGCGGTCGTTGATGTCTCACCCCCCACGCTAATAAGACAAAGCTTTGTTTTTAATATTTTTTTGTTTTGTTTGTTTTTTTTACCTCCGGGCTTCTGAAACCCATCGATTAGGACAAGCGTGTCACCTTGGGCCAATCAAAACAGGATATAGGACAAACAAGCCTTGAATCTTGAGTGACCAATCTCTCCTACTTTTATGCTTTTTCCATCCGAGTTCTCGTAATAGAAGATTCTGCTGACAATATTGAAAGTTAATATATGCCACCTTCCTGCCCCAGCGCTACCGCACTGAGAGCGCGCTGTGAGACACTGCATATAATATACCACCACCACCGGTCAAGAACCCCCACCAAGGGACCAATTGGTTCTCGGTCAGCCCACCACGCCAGCATTGCGGGGCAATCCCGTTCAGTCCCCTGCTAAAAAAAAAAAAACTCCCAGAAACCTCGAATTTTTTTGCACAATCTTATCAGCGGCCTATCCCACTTGACTTCAATCGCCTTTTCTTGATCAATCTTCTAAACTCTCCTCCATTTCTCCCTGTTTACGACGTCAATTGGCCCCATTTTTTCTAAGAAACAGAATATCAGTACAGCTACTTCAACATGCCCAAATCCAGGAGAGCAAAGGTCGTCCACATGACCCAGGTCGCAAAGAAGACCCGGGAGGACAAGGACCGTCTGTTCGAAAACATCCGCAATGCGGTGCCAGAGTTCCAGCACTGCTTCGTCTTCTCCGTCAACAACATGCGCAACAACCACCTCAAGGACGTGCGCCATGAACTATCAGACTGCCGGTAAATTTACTGATTCCCCCATTAGCCCGTCCTCGGCGCAAAGAAAGTCAGAAGCAGAAGGGTTCCGGCAAAAAAGCTAACACTTGTGGAAAATCAAAAGACTCTTCTTCGGCAAGACAAAACTCATGGCCAAGGCCCTCGGCCAGACCCCCTCAGAAGCCCTCGCCCCCGGTATCGAGGCCCTGACCCGCCATCTGACCGGCACCGTCGGCCTCCTCCTCACAAACCGCGACGTCCCCTTCATCCTGGACTACTTCTCCAATCTCGCGCCTGTAGACTTTGCCCGCGCCGGCACCGAGGCCTCGCGCGACTTCAGCATCCCCCCGGGCATCGTCTACGCCACCGCCGGCGAGGTGCCTTCCGAGTTCGACGTGCCCCTGGAGCACTCCATCGAGCCGGAGCTGCGCAAGCTCGGCGTCCCCACCAAGATGGTCAAGGGCAAGGTCGTGCTTGAGACCCTCGAGCCCTACGTCGTTTGCAAGGAGGGCCAGACGCTCGACTCGAGGCAGACGAGGTTGCTCAAGCTGTTTGGGTGCTGCATGAGCGAGTTCAAGGTCAAGGTGCTGGCGTACTGGAGCTCCGCCACTGGGGAGGTGACCGAGGTGAACCCCGAGGGTATGGAGGAGTAAAGGATAATGAAGAGGGATTCAACTCATGCACATATCTTGAGAAGAAGAAGAAAAGAAGAGAAAAGAAAGAAGAAAAGCTTGTAGGTACGGAGTACTTCATGACTGATACCAGCGTGGAATGGGGGCTTCAATCTGGCGTTACGGATCTAGGAACATGCTCGGGAACACGTTGTTTCCATCAATTGACACAATTTCTTCCACGTCGACTTTGCTCAGATTCATCATTTTCAAGTCATTAGAAAAGCATTGATTTCGCACTTATGAAACTAGAGTACTTGTAGGGGTGAGAGGCAGATCGGGGGGTCACAATTCATCCGAGCACGTAGCTGAGCGCAAACGAACTTACGGCTTACCTCCGAGTCTAGCCTTACCATATGTTCTCTCGGTCCTGGAAACCCCGGTCTTACCCTCTGACATTCATTAACTTTCCTTCCGTATGTCGAACTCCTTTTGAAAAACAAAAAGCCGTATACTGTACAATGAAGGGGCGGTTGAAACATTGACGCAAAATCTCAAGATTGAAACAGAGCCTAGAGTTAGGTCGAGTCCTTCCAGGGGTGGTTCATATAGGGCATGTCACGCCCCAGGTTGGTGCTGTCGTCGTGGTGTTCCCCTTGCGATGAGAAACGCAAAGTATGCTTACCCTCAAGCGATCAAAGGGGTAAGGGGGGTAAGCGTGAGAGACTTAACCTGATTACCCACCAGACTATCAGATCGTTGCTGCTCAGTAGCGGCGACTCTTCCGAGGGTCCTCATAACCACCGCCGTCGTAACCACGCTTCCGGCTGTCATCACGTCGGTCGTCGCGGTCGCGATACCCACCGTCTCGGCGACCAATGGGCTCCATGTTACCTCCAGTTCGTCGGCCTCCATCACGGTCGCCGTAGCGGTCACGGCCGCCGCCACCATGTCTGTCGTCAGATGAGCGTCCACCACGGTCATACCCACCACCAGAACCTCGATCACCGTTTCTTCTGTCGAAGCCAGGACCGGAGGGGGCGTCTCGAGGAGCACCGCCTCCGTAACCGTCGCGGTCCCTATCACCGCCGCGAAAGCCGCCTCCACGTCCGCCACGGAAACCACCTCCACGACGAGGGCCATCAAAACCACCTCGGAAACCACCGCCACGAGGGGGGCCGCCACCAAATCTACCGCCGTCAAACCCTGCAGGTCCAGATGGGCGGGCTGGTGCTGACTTGATGGTACCACGACCGCCGAGACCACCACCAAGACGACGTGGCACCCAGCCCTTGACGGTACGACCGCGCTCAACATCGACCTTGATACGCCGGTCCTTGATGCGCATGTTATCACAATTCTCCATGGCGACTACTCACCAGACGCACGTGTCAGTATATCTCAAGCACCGGGTGCGTAGTTTGGTAAAAATGTGTGAAGGAAGGCATGAGGCCACCGAGACAGGCACTTGAGGGCCCTTTGTGTCTCACAGTATAACACCTGGGGAGGGCAAGCATGAGGGCCACTGGGCTCCGGACCGTGTCCGTGACAGGATGAGGATGACTCTAAGATTAGAGGACGGGGGGGTACAAAATCAAAACAAGGGGTTAGGGGAGATAGTTACCTCGCATGTCCTTCTCGCGCTCAAAGACAACGAATGCATAGCCACGGTGGGGCTTCTTCTTTTTCTTCTTCTCGTCGGCATGCGTATCCTTCACAATGCGAATCTACATTATTGTTAGCCATCATCGTAAATCATCTCGACAATAGGGTAGTCGTACTCTTTCGATCGGACCGAAGCGACCAAACTCGCGCTCGAGGTCACGCTCGTCAGCTTCGTAGCTGAGACGGGCAACAATCAGGGTCTTAAAGGCATCGCCACGGATGTTGGGGTCCTCATTAGGCTTGACTGAAGAACAAAAGCGAATTAGCAAAAAATACTCTTCTCAAGAAGTGCTCGATGCAATAAACGTACAGTCGTCGCGACCCTTTGTACGAGTGTACTCAGCAGCAGCCTGAGCCTCTCTTTTCTTGCGATCGCGCCTCTCAAGCCAGCTCTCGGTAGGGTGGTATACGTCCGTTTCCTTGTACTTCTGCAAGTCGGGCAAAAAAGCGGCGACGCCATCGATTGCAGCAGTCGTGCGCTTCTCGGGCGCATGGTCCGGAGGTTCGATCCATCGCAGGGGGGGGCGCGCAGCGAAAAGCGCCAGCAGATTGGGCGGAAGTTTGTCCGTCATTGTTCTCGCACCGCAGGTTGTTTCGTGTCGAGGTCGGCAAAGAGATGAGCGTCTTCGGTGACTCCTTATATATGTATTCCGAGGAAAGAAGGTTCAGGTAGACCATGATACGCAACAAAGCCAAATCAAAGTGAAAGGTCAGAGTCATTGGGGGGCGCGTTTTGAGTTTCTGGCATTCAATTGCGCAGCTTAATTGTCCCAGAAATCCGGAGATCATCCGTACAGCGCTAAGCCATTTTAGGCCACAACACCAATTTTCCTTCTTGAGCCTTAAACCTCACGCGTGCCACCAATTGATAATTTCGGGTCTGTGTTGTCAGTTTATGAGATTAGCACTTCTTCCGATCAGTCAAATATGACAGTAAAGGCGATTCGTGCCGTTTCAGCCGGCTCAGTAAGTTTTTACTCCCTCTAGACCCTTGCCAAACGTGTCTAATCGCTCTTCCAGAACGGTGTCGGTAGCTTCATTCTACAATGCAAGAAGCTCGAGTTTAATTACTGTGACTGGGCGGGCAGCTCCAAGGGCATGAAGTATGATCACATATACAAACTCGAATCGTCTATCTGATCATACTAATAACTATTCCAGTGGATTCATCAAGTCTCTACTCCCCCGCTTCGCTGCTGCAAACCCCCAGATCGAATTCTCCGTCTCCCCCCGACCCGGAAGACATCCCGTCATCACAGGCCACTACGTCAACGGGCGGACAAAACCAGTCTGCGTGCGCAACCTCGCCCCCTACGACATCTTGAAGAAGGCTGAGCTATTAAGAGATGCCAGCGGAGAGAAGCTGAGGAGAACCACGAAGCCGGTCAAGAGCGAGAAGGAGAGTGTGCGAGGTATCTGGTCTCCTTACCACGGCAAGGGAATGCCTGTATAAATTGGACAAATACAAAGCGCTGTTGGAGAGCTAGATCTGTATATATATGTATAACAATAACGACTTCTGGCATGGTTATATGACGTTTATCACGAGTTTCACATTAGGCAAAGCCGAGAGTTGATCATATTTTTTCATTCTCTGGTCAGGATCGAGATTCTGTTGAATACTACACGCTCCCACGAATATTTTTCCTTACTTTATAGAACTCTCAACATGTCTACTGCTTCTTGCAGTTAATGATGTCGACGACTGGGAGTTGTGAGCCTGGAGCCATACGACAAATCTGGAGAGATGGATAGGGACTTACAAGCAGGCTTGAGGGAAGCGCCGCCAACGAGGAAACCATCGATATCAGGCTGCTTGGAGAGCTCGGCGCAGTTCTTCTCGCTGACACTGCCACCGTAAAGGATCCTGGTCTCGTCGGCGACCTTGTCGCTGACGTTCTTGAGCCAGTCGCGGATGGCCTTGTGGACCTCCTGGGCCTGCTCAGTGGTGGCGACCTTGCCGGTGCCAATGGCCCAGATGGGCTCGTAGGCAATGACAATCTTGCTCCAGTCGGAGATCTGGCTCTTCAGGGACTCGAGCTGGCCGTAGACGACCTCGATGGTCTTGCCGGCCTCGCGCGCCTCGAGGGACTCGCCGCAGCACCAGATGACGGAGAGGCCGTTCTCGGTGGCGTACTTGGTCTTGGAGGAGACGACGGCGTCGGTCTCACCGAGGATGGTGCGTCGCTCCGAGTGGCCCAGGATGGTCCAGTTGATGCCGCTGTCCTTGAGCTGGTGGACAGAGATCTCGCCGGTGTAGGCGCCGTTGGGCTTGTCGAAGATGTTCTGGGCGGCGACCTCGATACCGGGCTTGATGGTCTCCTTGACGAGCTGGAGGTAAATGGCAGGAGGGGCAATGACAACCTCTGTTGTACAGCCCCATGTCAGCTGTTACAGATTTCTCGAATTTGTATAGGGGTAACAGCACAAGGCTACGTACCGACGTCGGGGTCGAGGGTGGCGTTGTTGAGGTTAGAGACAATCTCCTTGATGGACGACACAGTGCCGTTCCTGGGAAATCATCATGTTAGTCAATGTATACAGCTGACAGGCCGATCAGCCTGCGCCCGTTGGGACGAGCGACAAGCTCTTCTCGCAGCGACGATCTGATGGCGGGGTCACCACGGTTGTACCTACATCTTGAAGTTGCCGCCGACGAAGAATTTGCGAGCCATGGTGACGATTTGAAGATGATTTACAGGAATACGTTAGAAAAGTATGGTTATTCGGAAAAAAAGATATATGTATGCTTGCTCCAAATCGTAGGATCAATGTGGGAGGTGAGAAAAGTAGCTCAGCTTAGATCCCGCGCGACAAGGTCATGGAGGGGCAGGAGACAGAGCTCTCTCCTATCGACCCCACCCCGCGTCCCAAGCACAGCTATCGCCCACTGCCCGCCCTCTATTAACGTCACAAATCATCCCGTTCCGAAACTGGTCGACATCACCCGAATCTTCCTTTGCCTCCAAGTCGGGGGGGTTCTTGTCCACAACCGAGACTGCATTTTCATGCCATAACTTTATGTCCAATAACGAATGTTGTTTATTGTGTCTAACAACGAATATTGGAAGTTACACTATCAAGTACCTCAAAACTACTAGTACTTTTGCTACTCTCATCATCACAGTTGACATCACACCATAATGGTCAATGGGAAAGAAGATTAGTTTTTTTTCCTTCTCGACGCCCGACGCTGTAAGCGCAAAGCCATACAAGTAAGGCCCAATCTTGTCCAAACACAATACAAGGCTTCAGCCTCGTGACACACAATCGAGTCATATATACCCATATAGCTTTAAACTCTATAACTACCCGTAAGACGAACACGACTGATGGGAAAGAAGATATGTGGTAAAACCATATTGTTCCTAAATCACTAACTCACTAACGCCTCCTGAAAACAGGTTTCTCCAATCTATATAGAAGTCCACAGAATTTGTGTGCTGTGGGCTGACAAAAAAGACCCTAAGCTAAGACAAGTCGCAAAAGAAGAGAAAATAAACAAAGTAGTACTAATAACCAAAAAAAAATCAGATCATATCTGACCGTCGCAACTCTCGAAGTCCTGAGGATCTTCGGGGCCGGACTTGCGACGAGTATCACGCTCTCGGAAGGCGTGCTGCAATTGCTCCGTGCTCCTGAGCTACCCATATCATCCCTTTGCGTGGGTATTGAGGTGTTTAAAAAAATAATCCTGGCGTCCTATAGCGTCCTATAAGGCGGCAATCCCATGCCAAAGACCGGTTCTTTCGCTTCGTTGAGAAGCGAGCCGGGCGCAAGCGGCATAAACTTCGCCGCAAGTATGCAGCGGTGCTTCGGGTTGAACACTTGTCAACTCTCTAGCACAATGTGTGAAACCGGGGTCAACATGACAAAAGTATGTAGCGGTCCGGCGTTTTCAATGAGGGCTCCTTCCGGAAATTCCATGGGTTGTTCAACCAGTGACAGAGTAGGGTCCGTTGGGCATAATGCGGGGCTGAGAAGCAATGGAGCTGGGGTAAGGGGTGGTCATCTTGGACATGGCACTGAGGTGCTTCTGCATCTCAGCAATCTGCTGAACGCTACCGATGTCCGAGGGCCTCTCCAAGTGGCGGAGCATCTGCTCGACAGCCATGCGGTGGTCCATCCACTGCTGGATGAGGGGCTTGGGAGCGGGCTTCTTGGGCTCCTTGGCGGGCATAACCTTCTGGGAAGCTTTGCGGCTGGGAGACTCGCTGCTCTCGTTCTTCCTCTTGCGGCTCTGGGTCTTACTAGGCTGGGGGGCAGCCGAAGGGGGAGAGCCGCTGGCACTACCAGAATCGCTGTGCACACGCTTCATGTGGTCCTTGAGGTTCCATTGGCGAGGGAAGCCATTTCCGGGAATGTTACGCTCGCAGTTCTCATAAGGGCAACGGAAGGGGCGGTCGCCATGTCCGTGGAGGCCATGAGCCTCACGCTCGTGGCGAAGGAGGCAGGCAGTGGAAGAGAAGCGGGCTCCCTCGCAAGACTGGGACTTGCAGCGGTAGGGCTTCAAGTGCGAGTCGACAAACTTGCTGTTCACATGTGTTAGACCAGTTGGCTTGTCCAATGGGTTGACGAGGTGACTTACTCATAGTTGCACTTGAGCTTCTCGGGCTTGTGGCTGCAGTTGTCCTTGCCCTCCCACGGGCAGTGGAAGAGACCATCCTCGGCCGGCATGGCGTTCTTGTAGAGATCATGGTCCCTGGCAGTTTCACTCTCGTTCGTGGGGTGACGGGAAAGGAAAGGGGTAGGAAGTGGCATAATATCAGCAAGAGTCATGACAGGGAATTCTTCCTTGGGAACACAGAATTTGAAGTCGATGCTGAATCACACAAGTTAGATCAAGCTTCACATGGCCGCGGCAACTATTCGGTTACTTACTTAGGAGATTGGCAGGCCATCTCCGGTGATGGCTGAGACAAGGGGCTCAGCGGCAGCTGAGCAACCATCCAGCCATCATCCACGGTAGCAGGCGAAGAAGTCCGGGAGATGGAGCTAGAAAAGCAGTCCCAAGAGCCAGTGGAAGAGTTATCCGGAATGTTTGCATCAGGTCCGAACTGCATTTGAGAAGGAGCAACAAGAGAAGGAAATTGTTCGGCAGTAGCAGCAAGGCCTGCATTAAGACCATAGCTTTGCCAGTAGATGGGGGAAACCCCAGCTTCCAGGAAGCAAGACTCAGCACCAACCATGGTGCTTGTGGCTTCAGATCCATTCCGGAAGGCAGATGCGTTACCTCTGAGGTCCAAGTCGGACAGTTGTGACCTCGCCGAGTTCACGCGGGACATGGTCTGGCCCTGTGTAGACATAGCAGCGAGCTCTGGGGAGTTCCAGGAGTTGCTTGTGGTTTGATTACGATCCAGTCTTGATCCAAGGGGCGTAGAGTGGCCGGATGTGATAAGGTACTCCTCGCCTTCTCCTGAATGGCTTGATCCACTGTCCGGAAAGTCTTGAAAGTTCTGTGCACCTTCTCCGGTCATGCCCCACGAGCCTGACAATAGGTCGGGTTCTGTCTGAGAAAAAGAAAACATTCCGGGAGAGTTTGAAACCATGGAAGTCTGAATGTGGCTGTAGTTGCTGCATTGGGTTAGTGTTCTGTTTTCCACTTGATGTCTGTTGCGCAATAAGGACAAAAGAAAAGAAGATGAGCATGAGTCAACTTTGATCCTACATCACTGTTAGCTTCTGTGATCCTGGGGCAAGCATAGGCAATCGTTTACAAACCCAGCTATTAATAGATGACATGGTCTAATGACACTAGCCATGTTGTTTTTGCAATCCAAGGTCTCCGGGAAATGATATCCATTTGCGTGGTCGGCGATGAGGCGAATTAAAGTCGAGAGTTCATGGTGAATCCGTAACAATGTCCAGGAATAATCAAGAAAAGCAAGATGCGGCAGGGTTCTGGTCCAAATCCAAATGGTTCGAGGTTTTTCGACTGAGTCCAGGTATTTCTTTTGTTAGTTGGCGAGATCCCATGTCAGTCATGGCAGATATGCAAGGCGGGAAGAAGGGGCAAAGGAAAATCCGTTGGTGATGGTGTAAGTCCGTTTTTACATTTCTCCGTGAGTCAGTTAGCGCCAGCATATATCACTTGGGCACATTGTCGAATTAGGCCGGGCGTGAGGGAAGAGATTTAGATCCGTAATACAGGTCAAGTTGGGGGGGAATCCATGCCGCGGCTGCGAGCAAGCAATCAAATAGGATTGCAAGGACGATTTGTCCAATAGCTATCCGGTGTAGCTTCAGATCGCGAAGATGAGAAAGCGCCAGAAGCGAGATCCTTGGAAAAGAAAATAACAGGTCCGGTTGAGTAAGATGGTCCAGGTTCGATAGCCGGAATTGAGGTCCAAATTTATCCAGGTTCGTCTCAGTTGGTGTTCCGAATGGCAAGTCCATGGCAATCCAGTATGTCCCCATGTACGCAGAAAGCAAAAATCAGGTCCTGTTGGCGATTGTCCACGTGCGATAGATCTGTTCAAGTTGTCATGTACGCAGTACTTACCACTGGCATCCTGCCAAATGAAAAAAGATCATTGATACATAAAAACCGACCGGCTGGTCAGTTCAGATTTCCGTCATTGGCGGCTGCCGCTGATACACTGGTCCTTGTATGGGTTGACTTGGGTCCTCGTGTGAATCCGGAAGTCCTCTGGGTATATCCATGGGTTGCAAGAACATTTGACAAAAAGTAATAGACATGAATTTTCGCAAGACAGGGCTTAGACTACAGGTAGTCCAAGATTGAAAAAGAAAATGCAAAGATCAAAAGCAAAGAACAGTACCTAGGCAGAGAGTGAACCTCATCGAGGTCTGTGTTATTGTATCCAGGCATGTTGACCGGGATTTGAACTGCAGATGCAATTCTCACAATATCCTGGGTATACTAGAGCAAATAGGCTCTGTGACTCTCAATCCTTTCTAGACTTTGTGTGCTCAAAACACACAAGTTAGGAATAGAGATGCTGTTTTTGGTTGCTCAACGGGAAAATCCTGGGATATCCTTGAGGATCCTTTGGGGCGTATGTATAAGGTTGGGCAAGGGGAGGAAGTCGAAGTGGATTGCCGGGGGGTTAAAGAGCTTGTGTATAGTAAAGATGATGATTCGGTGAAGTTGGGCAGGAAGATGTGATGTTGGGCAGAAAGAAAGAGAAGAGGGTCAGGTTGGGAGCCCAACGAAGGGGCATGAGGGTTTTATTCCTGCAGAAACTGCCCTTGGAACCCATCTAAACCCTGGTCAACAACCCCGGCCAACGTGTCCATCAACCTTCTGGCCAACACATGCCGTGCTTCGTATGACGGAATTAAACAGGCCATAACACTGGCCGCAGAAGTGCGCTGGCGCTGTGATGGAGTGATTGATAGGCCACTCTTTGCAGGGGTATATGCCCCTATTCCCAGCGAGCGGTCGACTTTCCTAATTTTGGAGGGGTTCTAGTGGGGGCGTCCGCATCCTCTCGGTCCTATGGGTGACCACCACGGGATTGGCACTTTGTGGACAACTCAGCATTGCATGCTTGGCGCCAAATAGCCCAAAGGGAAGATGTGCATGATAGGGTCGCTGGTGGTCCATTTGTTGTTGAGGGCTGAGGGCTCGCCGCAGTTCCGGACGAAGGATCCCCTTCACGAGTCAGTTCCAACTTCCATGGCCCGACGAAACTTGTTTGGTGGCTTCGAATTGTTTCGATTTTGCCATGGAAGACGCGAAATCTTCCAAATTTCCATCGCTCATTACAGGGCCCTCCCTCCCTTGTTGCTCGCAATCTCCCCTCATCACGGCACTTGCTGAGACAACAAATTTTGCCAGCGTCTTGCTAATGATTCTGCTGGCCGTCGTGCTCGTCAGCCCACTACACACCATCAGAGCTGCTGGTCGCAAGCCGGCTGACCCGTGGTGTGTCAAGAACGAGGCATTTGTGACAATCAACAGGCTCTCGTTGTCCAGCTGAGAGCGGGGTAGGTCTCTCCTCATACACGCCAGATGTCCCATGGACGCTTTTGTGCATGGGCCAGCTCATCGAATGAAAGCATTTGCACTTCTCATCACATCCTGGCGGTGAGACTCATGCAGTGTGATGGTGCGTCAGAGAAATAGTCTTGCATAAGAGCTGTTTTCTTCCAAGATAGCCAAGATAGTGGCAGCTGCCAAGCGATTTCATTGGGCAAGAGCTCGCTTCTGCTTCCTGCCCTTCTTGCCAGCAGACGCAACAACAGGTCATTGTCGCTACACGTGATCCAATGAAAAGTTTTTTTCCTTCAGATTTCTGCCAGCACATACTCCGTACATGTAGAATATATAGCGATAAGAAGAAGAAGAAGAAAAAAAATGGAAATTCCCGGTTGTGCCGTTCTCTGCAGCTAGTGCCTTTTCGGAAATGACGTTGTACGTTAAGCGAGTGAGGGGTTGTGTAGTGTAATAGTCTACTCCGTACCGCTGGTGTAACGTCGATCTTTGCACGGACAACTCTAATTAATCGAAATGACCACTAGTACTAGTTTACAGTCAAAGTCCCCGATAACGCCTTGAGCGCCTATATGTGGGTATGCCGACCAAGATACTCCTCCTATAAGGTGAATGCATGCGCGAAACAGCGAAATAGAAATATCAAGGAACGCTGTCACGTCATCTCCATGACACCCGGGCTGATCAAGAGAGCCTCGTCGACGTAGCAGGGACCTACAGCTCTGTCCCACAAACCCATCAACTCACGATCCAGATCCTCCTCCATGTCGCCCAAGAACTGACTCAGGAACCGACGTGCAATGGTCCAGCTTCTAGCGTTGAGCAACTGGCTGGCTATCTTGATTTTGTCCGCATATGTTTGCTTCCAGCGCTCCAGATATCTTTCCTCGTTCGCGTTCGCTGCTTTGCCGTTGTCGGCAATGGCAGCTCCAAACATGATGCACCAAAGCCATTGCGGACGGTGTGATGGATCCGCTTTGACAACCTCTTCGCTTTTGTTTACGTCTTCTATCAGCTGTTCGAGAAGCCAGCCGAGGAGCATCGCATCCAGTCTGCCGTCCCCTAGTTCAGAGAACAGATAGAAGAACGTAGCTATGAAGCAAGTGCGGCTGCTCCTCGGGTCGCCATTCAGAATACGCGGGATATACTGATTTGGATCGAACCCTCGCGATATCTCGTAGTCGAGATTGAGGTGTTTCGTATGGATCTGCCATGTTCTAGCAGCAGGGGTATCCGTCTCCTCCCACCAACCATACTTTGGTGCTTCTGTTGGGGGCAGAGAGCTGATGTCCCAAATCGAGGAGAAGAGAAGCGCCAGAAATGTGGGTTGATAGTCTGCTGTATGGATGACGGGCCCGGTGAGGCCTATTCGTATGCCTTGCCTTGATCTGTCTCGCTGTTAGCCAACGCGGACTTGTAGGGGGGGGGGGGGGGGG
>PXOB01000161.1:45552-92306 GCA_003012115.1 Trichothecium sympodiale
GGGGGGGGGAAGCGGGTAATCAACCTCTTGAGGATTTTCTGCGGCAAAGAGACATATAATCTCTGCCTTTCCATGGCCATTTTGAAGCCTTTGAGATGTTTCGAGGATGCATCCAGGTCACCGATTGCAGCCTATCAAGGGGGTTCGCAAGATCAGTCATCTCGCCCAACTTCCGATATCATCATGAGTCTCACCTCTACCAGGGCAAGAGAAGATATTGCCAACATAGTGTCTCCACTCAAGCATTTTTGTGAATCTTCAAGCTGGGTTCTTAGAAAATTATATGTCTGGGCCTTGTGATACAAGAAAGGCATCCGGACGGAGTCCATGGACCCTGTAACCCAGGCCCACTGGCAAGCGGAGAACATCAAGCAAACATGCATATACCCCGGATTTTCGAAGGCTCGCAAAACCCTGGTACTCAATCAGTATGAAGGTCTTATATGATGGCAGAAGTATTCGATTTTTCGAGTTTCTTTTACTTACGTGTTTGACTGTGTCCCTGTTTCTCCTGGTCGCTCCCCCATGACGGCCATCTGAGAGACTGCAAGTTCGTCTTAGAAACGCTGCCGTATGCAAGGGCCAACCTTGTACGGAGTAACGATGGGAATCTACTCACATTGATGCAAAAGGCGTTGTGACTCTTCGGGCAATTGGTCGATCAAAGTGCCGGCATATCTGCTCACGGGGCTACTGATACTGACGAGCGAGGTGGGCGTCGAGACGACGTATGGCGAATTCCGTGTTAGCGCCAGAGTTGCAACCTCTTTGACCTCCTGACCAGGTGCAGTGGAGGGATAGATGCAGTCGCTACCACTTTGCAGGCAGTTTGTACTGTCAGAAGTCAGACACTAACAATGCACGATGATCATACATTGGTGCCTTTGTTGGGGCTCCTCCAATGTGCATATGATAACCCTATGATGAGGGTGTGTGCAACGTACCAAAGAGGCTGTCGCTCATCACAACGCACGTGCCTGGTCTTACACGTCTTGCACCCGTTTTTGCTTCTTCTGTGGAATTTGCGCTTACGCACTGCTGGAGGCGCCATCTTTGCGAGCTTTGGCTGAATTGCGTGTCAACAGCTGCGAAACATTTTCAAGGGCAAGTTTCTGGGCCGTCCCGCATGGCATGCCCTTCACGAAGGCGACATGTGGGAAAACGAAGCCATAAGCAGCAGGTTTATGGGCGCCGAGAAATTGGTGAGGTCTTCCTTCCCAAGGGAGACGCTTTCCCGTTCTACACGAGACGTGCATATCAAGTGACCAATCACGGAAGCGCAACCGGATTAGCCGCTGCGCTGGAATCGTGATGATTCGTTCATTTATATGGGGACCCTTTAAAGTCCGAACTCGAATCAGCGGCCTTGTGTCTACTCCGTAAAGGGGTAATTGCTTTCTCAAACTGTCAAAGCTTCGATGCATCGCGTTCCGAAACGTCAGCAAAACATGTACCTTCCCGTTGGGTCGGGATCCATACTTGTAGTCGAAACATGTCAGGTTTTTGATACAGGCATTACCTCTAGGGATCTTCAGCCCTGCCGTCTCACCATTCGGCTACTACCGAAACTACCCTAGACTCATATTGAAACAACTCGTATTCGCGAGCAAAGTGGAAGGTGTCGGGGACTCAATCTGATCACTTTATGATACTTTTTATGCTATTTGCAAGTTTATGTGGTAGATTGACCATGGACCATTGCTAGTTCAACAAAGCAAATCTTTCTAGAATGGACATGCACCCCTGATATATCCTCAACTTCTAGGGACGCTCCTTCTCTCACTATCACGAAAGAATACAAGACGATCATGTCATCTTAGCTCTCAAGCGAGTAATCAATGCCGTCGGAGGGTCATTCGCAGTACATTTCACTATTTGCTTCAGTTTGATGTGCCTGACAGAGATGCACAGACTTAACTGAGAAAGCGTAGCTTCCTCGCTCTCTGGAGAGTGACACTTTTAGAAGTTAATACACGGCTTTGGCGGCTTTGGCACATCCCGGTATTGACCGGTGTTGAACCCAACTCTTTACCGATAACAGCCCCGACCCTTCAACACAAGTGTATGAGGCTTGTAG
The DNA here is from genome assembly GCA_003012115.1 of Trichothecium sympodiale. Taxonomy (NCBI): domain Eukaryota; kingdom Fungi; phylum Ascomycota; class Sordariomycetes; order Hypocreales; genus Trichothecium; species Trichothecium sympodiale. The sequence goes on from PXOB01000161.1 coordinate 47,630, forward strand.
TACAGCCCTGGGATGTCCTCAATATCTTCCTCATCTACAGTGACGGGGCATATTTGGGTTGCCACATCGAAAATGGGGAATGAATGCGTTGCCAAAAGGCGGCAAAGCCGCAACGAGCGACGCAAGAAAAAAGATTTTTATACCTTTGTTGTCTAATTCTTGAGAGAAATTCTCGAGACAGGCTATAGAAATCGTTCAATTCCATTACAAGGCGGAACCATTTACCAGAAGCGGTAGATTCGGCGAGTCGATAACGTGGCCTACTCTGACGGAGTCTTTAACGCCACTGCCGGTGAAGCGCCAAACTCAATCAAGATATGCCAACGATACGCTTCTGACGCGGATGGTAACAGATAATGTTCCAATCTTCACATATTTGGCGAACTTATCATATGGGATAATGCTTTACAAGAATGAAAGCTGACGCTCACCGAGGAGCACTATCCATAGTGATGATACCTTATCGCAACGATAGCAAACCAAATATTGGTGAAACAAGATGTCGCAGCTTGCATTCGGTTTTTTTTCATGAGAGGGAGATCCACAAAGCAGGCCAACATGGGATTTCAATCAAAGGCCTCCGAGACCTTTGAGACCTTTGGTGGAGGTATCTGCCTCTCAGTGAGGTAGGGCTGCGGGTCGAGATTTTTTTACGGAGCCACGTGACCCCCAGCCAGAGCGTCCCTCACCCGGTGATCGCCTTCTAATACCTCTCGCCCCTACCCTAGCATTTCATGCTGCGTTCAATATGAACTTCATCTTTGGGGTGCCAAGCAAACCAACATCGGAATGGTATCGTGTCGGGCTCACATCGTCATTTCCTGATGTGGCATCGCACGACACAAGTCTTGCAGATTTCTCAAAATGTGACGCAATCAAGAGGCCTGGCTGCCGGGTCTTTGAAATCCCCAAAGGAAATGGAGCACAGGTCACAGAGATAGCGCCTGTTGAAGAAAACTCTGCGAATCATTTCGTGGAAGGAAGGCTTGCAGACCAAGTCCTTGTCTTCCAGTACAAGGGTAAATACCATGCCGTTGACCACGTAAGTAGACCGCTAAGGATGTGTCGAATATCGACATGCATCTAATGCGCGAGACTAACCGAACGCTTGAAAGCAATGCCCTCACTCGTCATACCCACTGTCCGAAGGTGTACCTTTCGATATAGAGGACTTTGGCGTCGTCCTGAGCTCCGGGTTAACGTGTCCAAAGCACCAGTGGTCCTTTGACCTCTTTACGGGGCAGGGAGATCGTGGTAACTACAGATTGGCTATCTGGGAGGTGCAGCTGAGGGATCTTCAAGCTTCGTTGGGCGCTGATGGTACAGAGCCTTCCGATAAGATAGATCAAGAAATATGGATGAGGAGAAAGCCCCGGGTGGGATAAAGCGGGTGGGCAAAGTTCCGACAAATGCTGAACATGCGTACTGTGTGGGCGCCATTGTCAAATCGCATTCAGAAGCCCGTACTGTTGGGATAAACCTGCAGGTTGCGGAATTGAGTTGACAGTTGCCAGCTGTAGTGGCGATTTCTGTGCAAGATGGTGTTCTCCAACTACCGACGATCCAATGCCCGCCTGAGGCGTGAACAACTTGCATCTACCCAAGGTACCTACTACGACTAAGGTAGGTACCTAAGGTAGGGGCATAACATCATCGTTGCACTTTCCTGGCGACCTTTAGAGACGGGTGAAGACACGGAAGGAGGGAAAAGAGATGACCAGGAAGGAGCCCGGGAAGTAAGGGATCTCGGCAGCTTCCATCACCCCAACAGTCAAATCATTATGATGAGGCACCAAAGAGGTACGGGCCGGCCGGCTTGGTTAGAGAATGCGTACTTGTGCCTGGGCAAACGCATTTGCACGTGTACCTTTGTGCTCTGTGCTTTGTTCAGTTCCAACCCTCAGCGATCTGCATACTCCGTACTTTATTAGGTACCACAAACACCAAGCGCGATTACAATAATACTTCGTCGCGTGTTGGCTGGATGTGGCATCTGTTTGCATCGGAAGGCAATAATGCTCAATCAATCGAATTACCCGCCGATAATCTGAGCAATCCCATCGCTCTGCTGCTCCATTGACCGCAACTGTCCGCACCCATCGACAAAGGATGAGGTGAGACGACGACACCTGTTCTCTTGGTCTAGGGTTTCACTAAGTTCGAGGCGCGACGTGCAGCGACACCCAGGACCATCGCGACCATTCACCATCCAAGCAGCTAACGGCAGTTGGAGACGGTATACTATGCATCCTGCATCCCATAATATTACCAAAAAGTCATTTGGCGTGCAACCTCGACGACGGCGGCGGTAGCATGGCATGAGGTTGGGCTCGAAAATTGGCTGGCGCCCGACGCAAGCCTCCCTTGTTTGATTGATGCCCAAACCTGCCTGCTTTGCTTTGCTCGCTCCTCCTGCGACTGGGGACCTCCCTGTCAGCAACGACTTGAATTGGCTGGCTTTGTGCCCGATCCCATCAGTCGCCCGTTTTTGGGCCACAATGCTAGCCTCGTAGCGGGCCCAGTTTTCGCCGCCGACGCTTGTTTATGGATGACGGGCAGTTGGATCTCTTCATGGGACACCTACGGTAGCATCTGGGGTAGTCCCAGTGATGGGTGATGGGACGCACGACACGAATTCGGCCGTATTCTATTTGGGCCAAGACTTCTCGACTGAATTTCCAATTGCGTGGCTCTCTGATCGCCACGCGCGCCAGCTACCTCTTCAGACCTCTCCTCCAGAAACCGCATGGTAGTAACAAGCGCCGTTATACAGTCTGATGACGGGGCCTGGTGGTGGTGAAGCCCGACGGCCGTGGGGACTTCGAGCCGTGAGGCGCTCCGTCACTTATGCACACCTGCCTCCACCGGAGGCGGATGTTGCACTTGGAACCCTTGAGCATGTTCGCTTCAGTAAAGGAGGTGCGGAGGTGTATGATGGAGGGAACACGGGACACGGAGGCGAAATTAAGACGCAAATCTTGCCTTTTCGTTGGACCATCGCTTTCCGGACTCCCTACAACTATGTGTCAACCGTGCTAGCGGGCTGAGACCTCTTTCACCTCCACTCGGATCAGGTTGCCAAGGGTCTTTGGCTCCCAAGAGCCCCGGGTCCTTTCTTCCACTGGCTGGCTACAAGTACATGAATAGACATAAAATGTCCGGGCTCCTGATCTGACGATTCAGTTGATTCCTTGTGTTTCCAACATCAACCAAACAAACTAACCACCCAACTCCGATCCCGAGGTTGGCTTGTCCCTCCATGCATTGAGTGTATTACATAGTGCCAGCTTGCATGAGAGTTTTTATATTGCAGCAGAAGCGTTGCGAGTTTGGATTGGTCACACGCCCGGACTTCACCGCCTAGGATTTCCCAGCCCATCTTGGAACCCAGACTCCGCCTGCTCAGGAAGCTTCACCCATTGAAGTATTATTGTTAAAGAGCATATACATCTACAGGTTTGCACTTGGAGCCCATCCGGACTTTCTGTTTTTGCCCAGGACATACTAGCCGGATTTATCTCCCATTGGAATTTGAGACAGGAGCCGTGTCTCGCCGTATTTGGACTTTCTTTCTTCTCGTCTTTTCTTATCTCTGGTCTCGACTCAAGCCTGAGTCGAGTGTTTTTTGAGCATTTCATCTTGTCATCTCTTGCCTCGTCATGAGCCCCGGCAGTATGCCCCAAACGGAATTTGCTGGCAGAATGGTCCCCGTCTCCAACGGCGGGTGGAACCCCAGACGGAGGTACGAAAACATCTAATCATGATACGAGAACGTAAAGCACTAACAGGGAGTTAAGCTCTGTCATTGAGCCCTACAATGGCGGTGGGCTGGACCAGCCCTTCTACACCCTTGCAAGGTGAGTCACTATCACTTCATGGCTTGCTTTGTCGACAGCTAACATGGCGAAAGCGCAAACTACTCCAGCAACTACTTTGGCTCCACGCCTTCTATGCCACCTGCCTCAAGTGTGAGCAATTCTAGAAGCGACCATTCATTCTCGTCCGCCTCGGCCTACACTCCTCGACCCGTCTCCGGGGGGTTCGTTCAGGGACCTATCGCCCATACCACCCCACACCGAAGCTCAACTGGTCATCAGTCGTGGGATCTCCCTGGTAGCTATTCCCCGAGTGACTCAGTGGACGACATCTTCACCTCAGGCAACCTGTCCGACTACTCTCAGGACAATGGTCTTGGCAACAATGGACAAGGGATAAAACCTAAGCTGAATGGCAAGAGCCGCTCGCAGCGTCGGCCATCAAATCGAGATGAGTTTGATGGTCCGCACCAATTCCTGCAACGTCCATCCGCGGAAATCATTGCTATGCAGGAGAGGGACATGCCGCACCTACCTACGAACCTCCATGTCCAGGAACAGGATGATATCCTGAGCCGAGTCAATGACCGACTCTCGCGGTGTGCCTTTGACTTCGTAGCAAAGTATCAGTTCCCCATCCCCTTGACACAGGATATGAGACCGGTTGAGCGCCCTCATGACCGGGAATGGACGGAGTGGGTGTATCTACTAAAGCGCTTGGCCACCAAGCGTCGGATTCCGGCTAGGGTTTTATACAATGGCCAGATCAAACAGTTTGTTACTATCCTTGAGAACTCACTGGAGATGAGGCATGCCGCCAAGCATCAGAGCCGGCCGTTGAAGGATGATCGGAACATTCTGCAACTCATTTCGGCTGGCATTCAGGTTGCTAAAATCCTGAAAGATGCAGCGGCAATGGAATACCTTGACCAGCTATACGTTAGCACTGAACAGCAGATCCGGGCACGTACTTCACCTCGGTACCGATCTTGAGAAGACACGAAACAGCCGTGTTTGGGACAAAACTACAAACATTTTTTGTACTGATGTGGACAAACCCCAACCCCCATCCCCCCCCTCTTTATACCCTTCTCTTCTCGCCTTGGCCGCTGGCCTAGTTGAGTTGATTCAACGCGAAGGGGAAAACGGCCATGAAGTTGTCTACAAGAAATGAGAGAATGATTAATGATCTATTTCCCTTGGACCTGGTTCTACTTTTTTTCATTTTCTCACCAAGGATCTCATCTTTATCATCGGGCGGCCTAAATGGAGCTTGCGACGGACGGACGGGAGTTTGAGTCGCACGCGCTGGGTCATTATACTATTACTAGTAGTATTCCATGGGCAATATTTGGCTCGCTTACAGCAGTCTTTCAGGAGTATCAAAATTATTTGCACGAAGACATCTCACTTGTTTCACTCAGTGAGTCCAAAATGGAGGTAGTTTGACTTGAGCGCTCATACTACTACTTTTTGTATCCGAATCCAATTCAAAGTATGAACTATAAAGAAAAGACGCGAAGCATCTGGCTAACTAACAAAAGTGATTTGCACAGGGTATAGAGACTATGTGCCTCGATTTATATCTGCAAGGGGAAAAGAATGTTATAGGGACAGCGGTGCCAAGGCTTCAATATGTACATATATTATTATTTCTTTGTTTTTTTCCTTTCGATTTCCGACGCAATAAGCGCAAAGCCACAAAGGCCCAGTCTATATACATATATATATGTAGGCAGTAAAGGACATAGTTGTAGTAGTGGTTGGCACAATACCGAACTGTAACAGTGCGAGCTGGCTCTCGGGATTCAAAGGAGATAGATGGTCTAGCCAGAATGTTGATAGTATTTGTCTTTGATCAACACTGCACGATTGACAGCATGATTTGTAGGGGGAATGAATGACAATTATGCCGCAGCCGGTGCAATGCTTTGACGCCACGACTCGGTGACCTATTCCGGCTAGATGGGCCTGTCTGTCACTGAGAGGCAGTGAGCTTACGGAGTATTGTATATATGTATATGTCTAGCGTGCACAACAACAGACCGACACAAAAAGCTATGCGAATTTAAGCATATAACGTTGTGATAGTATTGAAGTTTAAATTCTTTTTTCATGTGTGCGCCGAGGTACTCCACAAGTTTGTATGCTAACTTTATGTACTCCGTACTCCGTATATGTATGTATTAGCAAACCGTGAGCCAGCTCCAGCAAGGAACTTTTTTTTTTCTTTCCCCCTTTTGCTGTTCGGGACTTCATGGTGAATTCTTACTAGCAGTAATAAGTAGCTCAGATCTGGGTTTCAAAAAGCGTGGGCATTGTTTTTTTCCCCCTCCCCCCCCCTGCCTTGCCCTGCCCTCGTACCAAAAAGTAGGCAACCCGGTGCCGGTTCTACCTCAGAGAAGAGGGGGGAGAGAGGGAGGCAGCCCGTGGGAACCTTGGGCCTAAACCCATCCCGCCGCCCACACTCCGAGACCCCGTTATATAGTGGCATCACTAGTAGTTACCTTTTTCGGTGTTCCTTTGACTTACACGACGCCATCCATTCCCCCCCTCTGACAACACAACATAGATGATATTTGAGGTTATATAGTAGCAACGGTTCTTCTAGTTGGGGAGGGACTCTGCCGCAATACGGGGGGGAGACTCAAGGCCGTTCGTTGCCTTTGACAGCAGGAGAGTCCAAAAGCAAAAGAGCTCGTTGGAGGATTATGCAAATGCCCAATGCCGATGCCAATGCCAATGTCAATGTCAGTGTCAGGGCAAGGATCTCTGCGCGCTCCGGCATCTCCCTCAAAGCTGTCACCGCTCGTCTTGGGGGAGCCCGTTCGCTCACCGAGTCTGCTTTCCGGAAGCGACGGCATGACCTCTACTACCATGGACGACGGCACCACTACTACCGCCGGCGGTGGTGGTGGTGGTGGCGCTTCATCTTCCGAGGACATCTTTGAGCTTGCCGAGACCGAGAACCATTTCACAGCGACATCGTTGGAAGACGATTTCTTGACGCCCCAGCGGTATTTGTTCCCACAGCAAGGCGATACTTTCGATAACGCGCCTGCTGGCGTTGACCAGCGATACTGGTCTGATGATGATGGAGAACACCACGGTGGCCACATTCCGGGAGACTTTATACCCTTTGCCATGAGCGAATCTCCTACGGGAGACCCTCCTCCGCCTCAGCCTCAAGCGCCGCTCTATGACATGACGACGATGGCGACGACGACGACGACGCATATATTTCATTCCGGTCCCGGGCCGGCAAGTTGGGGTTCCTCGATCCACGGCGAAACCTCGTCGTCCCATCTCCAGATTCCCATGCAAATAGAGCCTCATCTCGCTCCAGTGTCGAGCGGCAACTCTTCCGGCTCCGAGGCCTCGGGCACAGAGGCTCACGGCAGCAAAGCTTCTTCTATACCGACGAGAAGAGTCGTGGCCGGCAAGGTAGCGAAGAAGAAGAAGAAGAGCGGGGGTGGCAGCGGTGGTAACTTTGTCATCATGACCCCCACATCCATCAACGCGCAGTCCGGCAAGCCGAATCCGTTTGATTGCTTCGACGTCATGGGCGGCGGCAGCGGCAGCAGCAGCAGAGCATCGCGTGGCCGAAAGGGTCCTCTGGCGTCGACGGCCAAGAAGAACGCCCTTCAGGTGCGCAGGCAAGGCGCCTGCTTCTGCTGCCACGCCCGCAAAGTCAAGTGCGACATGGAGAGGCCTTGCCGCAGCTGCACCCGCATCATGGTCCACGTGCCCCGCGTCGTGTGCTGGCAGTTCCAGGACTTCATCGGCATCCTGCTGCCCGACTTTCTGCGCCGGCACTTTCGCAAGGAGGACATGGCCAAGTTCATGGAGGAGCACGTCGGGGGGCCGCTGGCGCTGGCGGGGCAGGAGGAGGACGACTGCTGCTGCTGCTGCCGCGTGGAGCTCTACTCGGGCCCGTCGTTCGGGGCCAAGCTGTCGCTGCAGGCAAACTTGTTCGACGCCAAGACGCCCGAGGCCCTGCAGCATTGGCACTCCAACGCCACGGCTGCCGGAAGGGTGGCACTTCGCTGCTGCGGCTCTGCGCCCATCGGGATGGACTTGGCGGCGAGCGGGCAGCGGGATGATTTGAGGAGGCGGGTGAGGGTTTACGTCCAGGACATTATTCACGAGCCCTCGTTTGCTGAACAAGTGACCGATTCGCTCAAGTCGACCCAATTGCCGACCAAAACGCTAAGATTGGTTCAAAGGTTCGCCAAACGGACGAATGTAAGTTATCCTCTCATATCTCAACTCTTGACCGGTATATATGTGAAGAACTGACAATTTTGTTGTCCCCCCAGTCTCCGATGGTGAAGAAAGCACTATCCATCTACGCCATGCATTACATCATGACCCGTCACCTCTGTTTGACGCGCGACTCCATCCTCTCTCTGCAACCCACGGGCCTCGTACCCCAAGACACCCCCTGGGTCACATCCCGCGTGCTCTCCCGGCAGGTAAAAGCCACGGTCGACGACCTCCTGAGCCGCGAGCTGCAGCAGCTCTTCGATCTCTTCTCCCGCTCGCTCAAGCCCAAGGCCCGCCGCGAGTGGGCGCCCTGCCTGGCTGCTTTCCTCGTCTTGTGCCTGTTCATGGAAGGCGTCGAGGCCGCGGGCGAGGCGTACGTGGTGTCCCAGAACGAGATCCGGATGAGGGCGTTGGAGAAGCCCGAGATGGAGAGGAGCGTGGCCCTGGATGCCTGCCGCGAGGTGGAGAATATGCCGTTCAGGCAGTTTGCGTATCAGTTCCACCATATCTACATGACGCACTCCAAGGATCCCAACTCGAAGGCGTTTAACCCGCTCTTCGATGCGAGCTTTGCTACCCAAGAAGAACTAGATGAGCCTGCCCTGGAGCTGGTGCACGGTCTCAGGGATATGTTTCATGGCTCGGATCGTGAGTTGTTTTCTCCTTGTCTCTCTCTCTCTCTCTTTTTTTTTTTTTTTTTTTTTTTGGAAACAACCTTACTGAGACGGGATCTTTAAAGGGCTTGATATGCAGTTTCTCGCCGACGATGAGATGATCCTCAACCGTGAGGACCATCCCTTTCCTCTGGACCCAGCGTACATGTACAACGGGAGGCTGCTTTCCAAGTTCTTCCTATCCTTTACGGACGAACGATACATATTTGGCACCAATGACTGAAACGTGTTCCCTTTTTTTAACATCTTTTATCAAGCGCGGCGTTGGATATTGTGAGCATGGAGCGCTGGATGGTGATATGGGTAGGTCAGATAGCAATCGATTTATATATTCATTTGCCTTGTCAAATATACACATCACACCATCCACGGGAGTGATAAGCACAAAAAACTTTTATCAAGTCAAAAGAAAATGGACAAGGAAAATAAATGTATGCCCGATTTTAGTCCTGCTGCCCGCATTTAAACGAAAAACGGCGGGAGCAGGGTGGAGCGGACTGGTTGTCTAGACCTCTGGTTTGTTCTTCCACATTCGAACGATAAATAAAAGTTGACACCTTGCGCAGTGAGGTCGCAAGGTGTAGGCAATTTGTGGGTTCTCGTCTGGTTGTTGTTGCTGTTGCTGCATCTACGGAGTACTGGGCCGTCTCTCCTCATCCGAGCGAGGGTTTGGCCAGTGTGACCTACCGGTTGTGTCGACGGCTGGATCAAGAGATGGCAGGCAGTCTCTAGCCGTCGACCAATTGATACATGAGAGAAAGAAAGCAAGATAACACTTCGAGTGACTCGAGTGATTCCAAGCTTTGCGACGTTGTAATGACAATTGCTGTCTCGCCGTCTGCTGTTGTGGTGGTTGATGATGGTGTAAAGAAGAGAGAAGGAACGAATGCACAGAAAAATTTCAACGCGCAGATGGAGTAGGAAGAACTTCGACCCCACCAGCACGTGACCTAACTAACCACGGAAATCTCTTAGACGCCAAGTTCACCATCGCCAAGCTGCTTCTGGCTTTTTTCTTCTTCTTCTTCTTTTTTTCCCTCACACACATTTCAATGCACCACTAATCAACCTATAGCAATTCTTCAACTTGCTCTTGGTCATATTTGCGTGCTAGATAAACGGACTTGCCTTGCCCGAGTCGTTATTTACGACTTGCTGCCGACGGAGGTGAACTACTTTTTTGGTGGACTTGTGTTGCGGTTTGGGGCTTTCCGACATTTCGGCTGCTATATATAGACTTAAAGTTGAAAAAGGTTGCCGAGGAAAACTTTTTATGCGGCGCTTCGTCTGTACGTGGTGTGTGTGTGGCCTTGCAATGAAGCAGGAGTGCGAAGGCTGACAGAGCCTCGATTGCCTTTGAAACTTGAGACGGACTTTTAAACATGTTTCGTGGCGCTGCCTTCCACTGTTTATGTTCCGATCCCTAACCATATTACACGTGGAAAAGCGGCGTACATACAGAGAAGGTGTATCATCATGTTTGACCGTAAAGTTAGATTCTACATAGCCCCCCTCTCACCCCAAACATTCCATGAAGCTTCTTCCTACATCCTCTTGAACCATTTAAATATCCCTTATTCCTGAGTCACCATGATTTTGGAAACTGCCGCACATCATGATTCCTACATGACCTCTTTTTCTTGCTTCTTCAATTTGTCTATTTTGATTGACAGACCTGATCAACTTCGCTATCAACTTCCCCATCTGCTGAACTGCGGTTGAATTTTGCTCGCACAACAAACACATCGTTCTCTCAATCAATAATGTCTGCGATGCCCGTCTTTGCCAAGCCGGAAACCTCCCCTCTGGAAATAATCTTGATAGCTGCCGTGGTCCTCTTCTTAGTGTGCTTTCTCGCCATCGTCATCCTGACAAACATGCCGATTACCTCGAATCGATCCAGATACGATGCCGAAACTGGAGTCGACCGCGCCAAATGGGGAGGAAATGATATGAGCGACCAGGACGCAAAGAATCACAAGCCGTATCGAGATCACACCATCATTGATAGCTTGAGCAGACGGAGCTCATTGCTCGCCCAAGGTCTCAAGCGTGAGCTGCCCAATATCAAGACAGCCGTTTCCCTGCAGCCGACAGCCGGTAATGGTGGCCAACAAAGCCCACTGCGGAAACTGAGCTTGGCGTCTAAGGCACAGCCAAGGAGGGGGTCAGGAGGAGTTGCTAAGAGCGGGTGGCTAGGATGCGAGAGCCTACCCATCTCTGTCACTAGGAGGGCGTATCCTTCTGATGAGCCGAGGCGAAGATCGAGTAGGTTCCTGGGGAACGAGTTTGGCAAAGACCTGGAGGCCCCAGTTGGGTAGGCGCGCCGGTAGACCCTTTCCGCGTCCTTGGGTGTAATGACTTGCAGGGGGAAAAAAGGGAGGGGCGTAGCAACAAACCTAGGGATTGCATGTAACAAAATAGATCTATTGAAGTCTTGTCAAAAACAGCTAGTAGTAGTAGCAGTAGCATTCCGACTGGCAAGCCTACGATACAGTGATGCTGCTGTCCCATCCGGCGCTTTTACCGTCGCTCGGCAAAACATATCGTTATGTGTACATCAGCTATTCCGCTCTTCGCTCAAAAGTGCCATTTCCCCCTTTTACGTTCCCCCATTTCCCAAGACAAGCTTATGCATTGGTCTTGAGGTCCCTTGCCGCCCGCTTCAGGTTGGAGTTGCACTCCTCGTACGCACGGCCGGCGCCAAAGCCCACGCCGGCGAACGCAGGCCAGGCTCTGCGCTTGAACAGGATGACGGAGAAGACGACGCCGAAGCCGAGACCGAGGGTGGACTTGACGAGGAGGTTCGAGAGGCAGCGGTCCCACTACAAAGATGAACTGTCAGATCCAAAGAAGCAAAAAAACGAGACTGTCTCTTTCGACAGGTACGGTGCAATCCCTACGTTGTCGTTGAGGAGCGCTTCGCTCACAGGCCGGGAAATGGCGCTGGTCTTGGGGGTTGTGACCGACTCGGACATGGTTGTTCGCGGGGGGGCTATTCGATAGTGGTCAGCAAAATGCTATTAGGAATAGAAGCTTTGACGGATGCATGAGTCGTACTATACAAGTCCAATTGGAGGCGGGGAAGAAAACAGTCGAGCTGCACAGGAGCTTCAATAGATTTCGCACGACTTCTCTCGTTTGACGTCGTCGATGTCGCCCACCAGCAAATCCGCACACACGAGAATCACTCGGGCGGCCCGGCGGGGTCCACCCAAGGTCACCCGAAAGGCGGTGGGAGCTTGGGTAGATGGTTTGGGTTTAGCGGTTGCGGCAGAAACAACCAGGAAATTTTTGGCTGCGACGAACTTGCATACGCCAAAGTTCGTGGGGCGCGCAAAGCTGTGAGCTTGAAAAAGTCACATGTTTCTTAATGCGATGCTCGCCATTGAAGCATCGAGATTGATCTGAATGTTGCGATAGATAGCAGAGAGTTTTGCTGAGAGATCATCATGGTATGTAATTCTTCAGAGTAATCTTTCATCATCCATCTCGTTTTCCAATTGCTTACATTAAAATTCAAAGGCGGATCTCATCAAGACAGTGAGAGGTCTTGATCAAAACGGGCCTGGGGCCGATGGAGAGAAACTCGCGACCCTGTGGGCAAAGTTGGCTGAATCGTCGGATGCAAAGTTTCATGCTGCGGAAGAGAGCACCCTTCGATGGCTCCTCAAGTCCATGAATGGGCCTTCGCCGGCCGCCGAGACGCTCCGACGATACCCTTTGACCTGGACGATATTAGGGGCCGTGTTTCGAAGAATTCCCCTCTTCTCACTGGCCAAATCACTTGCGGACCGCCGGTTTCTCGTCATCCTACAGCAAGCTCTGAAGGAGGTGACGACTTTTCAAGGGAAAAGCTCGACGCAAACTTCCAAGAGGAAAAGGCCAGGAATCGGCTCCTATGCCTTGGAAGATCTTCAATCTTTGGAGGGTTGCTTGCTGTCCGGTCAGGCGGTGTTTGGAGCCCTGGAGACGCTCCTACACAGGCTTAGCGACTCGACTGGCAGCTCTTCCCACGACCGCATCGGTGCAGAGCACATCAGGTCGTTGTTCAACCTCACTGCCTCTGACGCTGCGTCTCTCGTGGCCCCTGCTCTTGTGTTCTGCAATCTTGTCATACAGCATGGGTCGTCTGAGCATATCGAGGGATGCGATAGCTGGATACAAACCATTAACAGCGTGTGGGATCTCCATCTTCAAGGCAGCGATGACACCTATCAGATTGCAACTAGCGCGTTTGGACCTGTTGTGCTATTGCTAGATAAGCTCGATGGCGGAGCATCTCCTTCGACGAGAGATGCTGCAGTGCCAGAAGGATGCCAAAAACGTTGGGCCCGTGATTTGCGCGTCTTCATGCGTCGCAATCTGATAGCGCCGGCGCGCAGCATGTACATGGTCACTCAAGAGCTCACTAACATTTCAGAAGCCCTGATCTCTACGGAAGATTATATCAACAAGTCTGCGCCCATCTTATACTCGCTAGTGGCAGAAATCTCCGACTCTACTCCCCAACGTGGCTCTCGCAAAGTCCACGACGACTGGTTGAAAGAAGTATTCAAAGCGGTACGGGACTCTCTCCGCAAGAACCGGTCTGAAGCAGCCACTCTTCAACGTGTTTTTTCACAGGCATCCTCAGCGGCGATGCCCATTGCCCTGGAAGACTTGCGCTCAGTCTGCCAGCAGTTGGCGTTGGGGGATGAGGTCGACTGGCAACTGGTCGCTAGCATTGCCGTGTGTGACCCTGACGTTTTTCAAAAAGCGCAGGCTGGTCGCGATCTACTCGATAAAGTTTGCAACAAGACCCTAGATGCTTCGGCCACTTCGGTAGAGAACCAAGTGCCCGTCTCGGAGGTCATTAAATCTATACTTCAGGGCTTCCGGACTGCTCGTGATTTTTCAGGATTTTTGCGACTGTGGTACCAGCAGCTGTGCGAAGCTGAGCGGCGCAAGACTGTTTCGACCTCTCCGTGGTTCCAAGTTGGCAGGAAGGGGAGATCAAGCGCTTCCGTCGCAGATCACGTTGAAAAGGAGCTGACCCCCAAGCTACTCCTTGTCGTGCTTGAGTGGGTGAAGACACAAGAGACTCAGGAGCAAGCTCTATGTCTTTGGCTAAGTGTTGTCTCGGAAGGAATCAGCCGTGAAGAGTTCAAGGATGCTACATTCGAAGGATTCCACAGCCTCCTGCCCCAGATTAAGAAGTCTTCGTCGCCCATCGCAGCATTAAGATGGCGCGTGACCTCGAGGATTATCACATGGTCGGCCCCTGAGAAACGCTCGGCTTTCTGGGAGGAGGCCAAACCTAGCCTTGCAAAGATCCTGAAAAAGTCTACTATCCGTTGCGCCGAGACCTTCGAGGCGTTTAAATGTGGCTCTCATGCTTGGGTCGTCTTTACTCCTAATGACGACAACTTGGAGAATGCGGCGGATCTTGTCCGGGCCTTTACGCAACGGATCGCGGACGAGGACGTGACACTGGATAATGATGATGATAGTAGAGACCTTGCGTCTTTGGGTGCCGAGAATGCCGAGTTTGATGAGGAATTAGGCTTGACACAATACTTGGCATGGTATGTGGCATGCTCAAGCAAAATGCAACTTCTTCACTATGCCAAAAAGCCTGCTATGCTACCTATAGTCCTCAACTCAAAGGCAAGCGTTGCTGGTCTTCGGCAGATATGGACGCCGTTGCTTAACAATGAGCACAACCTGAATAATGGAAACCTCTCGGGGACGCTCATCGATTACGCCATCTCAGCTCTGCAAGCTTCAAGAAAGGAGGAGTGGTCAAGCGATGTTGGCCGGACGTGGCTCTCTCTTCTCAATCAGGTCCCGGTAGATGCGGTGACTCGCCCTCAGCGCGAGAGCATCGTGTCATTGCTGATGGGGCATTTGCCTGGCAAGAAGGAGCTCAAGCTCGCCTCGCTATCCGACTGGAGGGCTCTGACAAGCCTTGTCACCAAACTGATGAGCCGGCCAACCTTTTACGAGGGCATGGAATTATCGCATCTTGTAGCCATCGCTGATTTGATTTCCAAAACCGCGACGCGGGAATCGGCGGCCGATCAAGAGCTTCTTGAGATGATTGATCGGTATTCATCAATGGCATCGGCCGTTATTGGACAGATGGCCGATCATCTCGATGAAAGAAGCCAGCTTTACTTTTCAAAGGGCGAGGAGTTCATCAGAAACTACAAAGGGGATGCAGAAAGCCTGAAAGCCTTGCACTTGACACTGCTCAAGATATTCATTGAAAAATCTGCATCAGCTCAGCTCGCCGAAGCTCATGGTGCAGCCAAGGAAGCTCTGGCGAGAAGGACAGTATCCATCATCAACGAGTGGGTAAATGACAAGAAGCTGCTCAGTAAACCGGACGTGTCGGCCAACTTCGACCTGCTTGCTGCCGTTGATGCGGCGAGCGTCAGCGGGGATCTCTCAGCCTTGGCACAGCTGAAGAAATCCTCAATCAGGAAGCTGGAGAAGAGGAGCCACGAAGCCATGGCGACGGGCGATGTGCGAGCCTGGAAGATTCAAGCGTTCTTGCGGAAGCATCTGGCTATGGAGCTCGGGGATCCTCGGCCAACACAGCTGCCGCCTCTGGAAAAGCTGCCACCAAGACTCCGCGAAAGCCTCGTCCGAGAGTTCGTGGCTTCGGTCGCTGCGGGAATGCAGACGGACCACATGTTGGAGTACCTCGGAGACCTGATGAAGGAGATTAAGAAAGGGAACATATATGGTGGTCAACTTGTTGCCGTTCAGTACATTGTTGACCAGCTCATCAGTAAGTCTTTTCCATCTAGTCGTATCGCAGTAGACCTCAACTTGCTAACCTGTTCACAGCTGCCCCCGACTTCGAACTGCCAGCGACCAGCTACAGTTTGACAGCAGCTCACTGTGATCTCACTGAAGCCCTGACGGCTGTCACATCACCGATAGATTCTGTGCACATATGCCGTATCCTACTCACGCTTCTGGAGAAGAAACCCCAAGCAATCGGACAATGGAACGTCGAAATACTGCTGAGCACCATCGCTTCGCTCTCCTCGACGCCTGAAAAGAACTTCATTTCCTTCGTCGCGCTATGCAAGCTCGTGGAGCAGGTCATCAAGAAACATCGTCTGAGGTTGGAGGGCCACTACCACATCCTCCTCGCCGCCCTGCAACCGCTGCTGCGCAACCTCATCATCCACCAGCGCTCGACCGGCAGCAGCGCTGATGACGACGCCGTCCCGCAGGAGACGAAAGCCCAGGCCTTTGCCCGCCTGATCACGCTCGTGTGCGAACCCACCGCCGGCGCCGTCTCTCGGATGCAGTTCTCCAGCGCCCTGGACTCTGCCACGGATGCGGCTAAGCGCTCGGCCGGTAGGCACATGTACCTGGTTATGATGCAGTACGTCAAGCTGCAGCTGGAGAATGACGTTCAGAGGCCCGTCCGAGAGGCGCTGGAGCCTGCCATGAACTCCATCTTCAACATCACGCCGCCCGAAGGGAGGAAGATCCTCAACGATGCCATGGATGGCAGCGGCAGAGCTATTTTGAGGGAGATGTTCAAGAGGTATACCAAATTTGGGAAATGGAGTGGCGTGTAAGAGCGCTCATGTATAATACATTATTTAGTCTTTTATCTTGGGGGTATCTAGCGTTCTACATCTTGGGTATTCTACAAACCTTCCCTACCGTCGATTTCCCCTTCATTTTTACGTCGTCTTTGGACGCATGTGCTTCTTTCCGTAATCCCTGATCTTGCCGTGAATCTCCATATGCACAAAGGGCCAAATCAAGACTACAAATAGGGCGCCTAGTGTATCTATAAGCCAGCTGTTGCGGAACGAACCAGCCAGACCAGCCCACTTCATCGCCGTGCCGAGCCAGTTGACCGCAATCATGTAGTGACCCTTTTCCAATCCCCGGATAGCTGCCGCGGCCACTTCATCAGGCGTCTGTTGGGGATCGGTCTCCTCCAGCTTCTTCGTGATTTCGGGCTTAATCTGCGTCTCGCGCTCGAAGCCGGGCGACAGGATTGTGCCGGGACAGACGACGTGAACTTTGATATCCTGAGGGTACAGCAGGGCCTCCTGCGAGATTGTGTCTGCCAGGCTCTTCAGTGCCGCTTTGGCAGGGGAGTAGGGCGCGTAGCCCGGAATAGAGTAGAAGGCCACCACGCTGGTGGTCATGACGAGATGCTTGGTGCCCTCCGACGCAGACGAATCGGCCAGCCACCTCTTCATGATGGCATGGCTCATTTCCGCGGTGCCAAAGTAGTTGATGTCCATCTGCCACCTCATGGTAGCCATGTCCGTGTCCACGAACAAGCCCGGGGTCGAGGCCCCGGCGATGCACCACACCATGTCAGGCAGGCGGCCGCCATTCCAGGACGCGGCCTCGTCGAGCACGGCGCCCGCGTAGTCGTGGGCGGCCACGTCGGCGGGGATGGAGTGGAAGCGCTGGGTCGAGGGGTCGCGGGCGGCGGAGCGGATCTGCTCGAGGGCGGCTTGGAGCTTCGAGGGCGTGCGGGAGACGATGATCACGTTGGCGCCCTTGGCGGAGAGCTGGCGGGCTGCTGAGAGGCCCATGCCCTCTGAGCCGCCGGTGATGAGGACGGTCTGCATTGGGATGTGTTGTTAGCTACGTCAAATACGCCCTTTTTTCCTTCTTCTTCTTCTTCTGGAGTCATGTAGGGGAGGTGGATGTCTGCGTACTTTGCCTGCTATAGGCAGCTTGTTGCCGCCGAAAAGACCCATGGCCGATATGATGAGGACTGCTGCGAGGGTTGAAGCTGATAGCAGCAGCAAATTGCTGGTGGTGTTGAGGTCCATCAAGGGTTGGGATTGGGTTCGATCGAAGCCGGGATCTGGTTTGCCGTCTTGGCCGGTAATAGCGCTGACGGGCTCAATTAGCTCGGTTTAGATCCAATCCAACGATCTTGGATTGCAATGCACGACTCAATGGAGAAGGGATGCAAGTGAAAGCTGGGATTGGAAGCACGAGTTGGTAGTTCTAATAAAGATGGAGGTCTCGCTCTTGCTATAGTGGGGTAGGTTGTATGTGTTAGTTCAGGAAGGTACACTCCGTACTCCGTATTAGCAGCAATTCATCGGGCAGTTGCATTGGCCGCGTCGAATCTAATTCCTTCCCCCAAATTCCCTAACAAGTCCCCCTCGACAAATTCTACCAGTACGTGTATGTATCCTCGTCTATGAAAGCAAGCTTTTCAGTCTACCAAATTAGTCCCCTTCCCTACGGTCTAATCTTTTGAAGAAGAACCAAAATAAAATGGCCGCCACGGCAGTCAAGACAGCAATTACCGTATAGAGAATCACCAAGTTCGGGTCCTTGGTCAGCGGAGACAAGGCGATGCCCACCACAGTCGCTAAGCCAGCTGTGAGTTGCGTCACCGCCTGAACCAGGCTCTTCATGCTCTTGGGCGCAAACTCATAAGCTATCTCGGAGATGGTCGCGAACCCCAGGATCTCCCCCACGCCGAGAATGAACCACACTGGTGTTTGCACCCAGACGCTGATCTCATTCCCGACTCGAGTGTTGCCTACGTGAGCTTCTGCGCAAGCCAGAGGGCTATAGAAGCATGGGCCCTTGGTGTAAATGAGATGCTGATTTCCCGCGGCGTATGCCATTGCTAAACCCATCACAAGACACGCAACTGAGATGCGAGCTATGGGTTGAAACGACATGCCACTTCGCCGAAGGAGTGGGAAGAGGCCTCGTTGGATGATGGGACCAAGGATGATGCAGGCCACGGGGTTGAAGACCTGCATCGTGTCGTTTGGCATGCCGCCTAGTCTCATCTGTCCGGCTTGCGAAATGAGATTATTGACAATCTGTATGTAGGCCAAGTAGAAAGGACATGAGAACAAGCTGTGACGGGTTAGAGATGAGCCTTGGATGCTTAGAAAAGCGCCGACTTACAGTACACGACACACGATCAAGGCACGGCGGACATCGTCCACGGTGGTAGCATCCCATGGCACGTCCTTACCATGCCGCTCCCTCTGGTTCTCTGGCAATGCTGCTGAGAGGCTGAAGCGATGTTTGACGGCACACCACAGAGCTTGTAGAGCCAGTGGTAGAACACTTCCCTGTGGCTCAGGGGTTGCTATGGGGTTCGTTAGCTATGCGGATGCTCATCTTATAAGAGGAGCAAAACTCACCCAAGTGGTTTCGCCAAAGGAATATTAGGATCTGTGTTACGAGCAAGCATGCAACGGCCATCAGGTTCGAGGCCCAGAAGTCAACCTTTTTCTCGATCCATGTCGAGGCCAGTGAGGAAAGAGCCGCAATGTTGGTAAACCTGATTCTTTCTTAGTACATCTTTTGCAAGATTTACGTTTTGCGGGAGCTCGTACCAGAAGAAGACGTTGGTTATGAACTGGATAGTCAGAGACCGGTCAGAGATTCGCAATTTGCCGCCTTTTGCTTTCAGTGTTCTGGGTTCCGTTCGAGTATATTGGTCAACTACCCCGAATTAGCGATGACGTGAAGACGGCTGCGCTCAAGCGACAAGGATGCATACTCAAGAATGGCGGAAGTGTGGCTTTAACGCCTGCTACGCCAATCGCGATCAGGAGGAGGGCGGCGATGAGTCCTGGTAGGCCAGCTCCTCGATCCAGTGCGACAGGGAGTGATGTCACAAATAAGATCAAACAGCCACATTGATATATCCTAGGGTGCATTTCAGTTAGCTACATTACTGTTTCCGCACCTTGACGACTTACAACAAGCTGATCATCAGTGTCTTGAACCTCCCTAGCCGGATATCGGCCAGGAATGCAAAGGGCATAGGAGCCAGGAACTGGACGAGAAGGAACGCATTGGTCAAGTTTGTGGCCGTTTGCTGTCCTAAATTGAGGGCGCCAGGGTTTGCGAAGCCTGTTCGTGGATTCTGAATATAGTTTTCTGGGAGAAGGGAGTCAGTCTCCTGAGATACTCCTCTACCAGCTGGGAGGCTAGGAATCAGGGTCGCTCACGAAGGGGAGCGGAGAGAGCATAGTACGCGAAACGTTCTGCAGCTCCGGCTACTGCCACTGCCCAGACTGCTCTTGGCAACTTGTCGACTGCAGGAAACTCGTGACGGCGCCCTTCAAGGACATCGGCCTCAGCACCTCCGGCTCTGCATTCGGAATCTGCTATACTGGCATCGTGCCGTACTTGTTTGTTCTCGGTTCCTTGCCTGTGGGAAGAATTAGAGCAGCATCACCGGTAGTTTCGGCACCATTCTCACTCTAGAGAAGTCTTCCTTTGCTCTTCGCTCAAAGACATCTTAACCTCGATGGTTTTGCAATATCTACCAAGATTCTGAGGATTTTCCCTTCACTTCAGGAGAGGACTTTGAATACAGTATGTGTGATTATGGTGAATAGGGCCATCGAATCAACGAGCATAGGCGGGCAACACAAAGCGGACAGCGCCTATGACTACCTATTCCAGACCGACTGAATTCACATCACAGTGATCCGCATACATATTTGGGTTGATGATCTGAGGAACGTAACACCTTGAAGGACTTTTGGCTAGTGCGGTGAGGCAAAGCACCCTTACAAGGAACAGTCGGCCGGACCGCTGCGTGGGTTTGAGCACATTTCACACCTGCATATGCACCTCGATTGGACCCCGGAAAAACAAGACAATGCAACGCTACAACACACTATCTTTCGAGCTATTTACCAGATCCTCCTAGATCGGTACATTCGCCATAGACACGAACGAAAAGACAAATTGAAATAAGCTCAATTGTGAGCTAATTCTTATGTCTATTCTCACTTCACAGCTTTTCCGATGTCAGCAATAAGCTGACAGAAACACCAGTCGCAAGCTCATGTCTAGCCAGAAATGGCATATTCTCCATGCTCTAGAGTATCTGTTCCCGATGCTACTCTCCTACTAACTTGAAAGAAAAGCTATCCTTTACCTTTTGGATCCTTTCGAGACACTCTCCACGCCCAGACCGCGATAGCACCGAGGCATATCCTACGTACCAGAGTTCACTTTCACCAGGACCAAATACCTTTGACCCGCCCTTGCGCATTGTCTGGTAGTCTGCGATCCACTCCTTCATCCACGGGTACTTGTCCATCATCTCCACGATGGCGTCGGGTGTCTCCATGATGCCGGTTCGGTCAGCAGGGAAGACGGCAATACCTAGAGTATATTGCGTGCCACTCTTGAAGGGCACAGACATTGCACGAATGCGGTCTTTTGCGTCGCCGAGGGCGAAGAGCATCCTTACTGCATAGTAATCGATGCCATGAGCCAGCATAACACTGACACTGCTAAAGTAACCTGGGGGACGCGCATTGATCTCATGCAGATAGCAGCTTGCTTGCTTCTCAGGAAACTCGTTCGGGATATTCAGGTCCAAGAGTCCGTTGTCCTCTCTGGGCTCATAACGTGTTCGCGAATCTCGAACTCTAGCTTCGCAGTGGATGACACCCGAGGAAAAGCCCTGCCTGAGGATGCTCTTCTTCAAAGAATCCCTGAGAATGACTTGCTCGTCATCCGGTAAACCTGATGGGAGCATCATGATTGTCTCCATGAAGTTGGGTGCGGCAGCGGATTCAGGGCTACGTGCGGCCGCCAAGGTGTCCCCGGTAGATGGGAAGTCATCTGAAACCTGGTAGAAAAGGATCTCCTCATCCAACAAGATGAAGTTGGCGTCCACTTCTGGACCGCCAATGTATGGTTCTATCACTGCGCGAGTGACTTTTGTTGGTGCGTTGGCATGGCGCCCACAAGCGCGACCAACAGCAACACGCAATTCGTCAAGATTCTTAACCTTGGACACGCAATCGCTGTTCCAACCAAGGCAAGGCTTGACGATCAGAGGGAAGCGGATTTCTTCCGTAGTCTTGTTGAGAAGCTCATCCAACTCTTCAACGCTGCTAACCACGGCGGTAAAGTCACCAGGTGTTCGGTCTTCCATGAGTCGTGTTGTACCCTTGTCCCCCGCGAGCTTGTAGGACTCGTAAGGAGAGGTTGGTAAACCTAGCAGGCCCGATGCCTTGGCGATGCTAGGCAGTCGAACGTCGCTGATTGTCACGAGCCCATCGACTGGTAGAGGATATTTTCGCACTGCATCGGCAATGCGCTCTGGAAACCCGGCATCGACGTCAATGCTCATTGCAATGAAGGCCTCTCGGAGGTAGGCGTAGGGCCCATTGTCGTCCTCTAGCCAGTGACCAGCCTGATCTATAATGACCAAATCTATGCCTAACGCCCATGCACCCTCGTATGCCCGATGAATGGACGCGAAATCTTCTCGACCTTGGACCCAAACAATCCTTCTGCGAGACATGACATCCTTGGAGAGCCAAGGGAAAGACAGGCGGTTGTCTGTTTCCCCATCAAGACCTTCCAACAGTGCAACCTGCTGCTCTGAGCTTGCATGCGAAGCGAGGATGCCACCGACCGCTTTCGACATGAGCTCGCAAAAGTTGGCTTCTGTGAGTGAGAAGTCATCCGGCAATGCTTCGACATGTGACAGAGGGGATAGGAATGAGCTGGCCTCTTGTGCGAAAGGACATCCTTCGAATCTCCTTTGAACAAAGTCGCATCGGATCACATAGCCTTCTTCCTTGGAAAAAATGAGCCTTATGATGACTGAAGGCTCGCTTTTGGCAGAATCGTGAACGAGTTCCAGAGCATCTCTGAAGAATGAAGCATGAGGTGCAACATCACCGTCCTGTAATTCGATGGGTTTACTTTCCAGGGCCTGTTCTTGAGAAATCTTCCCAAGTTGCAAGTCTAGTGCGGCATACTGCGTGTTGCTTGTGCCTACAGTCTTGCTTGAGCGAGACCGTATAGTTGAAAGACGGCCTGTGCAGTGTTAGAGCGCGAGCCACAAGCTGTGTGAGTAGACGGGCTCACCGTAACGCTCGCCTGAACGAACAATAACAGCATCAAATGCTGAAGACTTTACCGTGCCCGGCATATTGATCAGGATTTCGATTTATCAATCAAAATGTCTTTGGCATCAAAGGGTCCTCTGTGCCTGAAATGCGGAGAATTTGTAGGTAAACAGCAGTCAAGAAGTCTCGATGTCAGAGCAGGTAGGTATAGGTACAGAAGAGTTCTCTATACCGTGTCTACTTTGGGAAACTGGTAGCAGCAGCAGCGGGGAAATACGCCGCAGTTTTTGGTACCACTAATTGGTCATACATATAGAAGCCAAGTAAAGCGGACAGGGGTGGCTACGAGGGTGCATCTAAAACCCACGCATATTTGCTCAACACCTGCCCTCGTGCCCGTACTAAGTCACAGATGGAGCGGTCCTGACGATCCGTGTTCCATTGATGGTCTGGAAATTACGGACTCATAGACTAACTGTCTGTCGAAGATTTAAGTCGGGTTAGTCAAATAATGGTGCGTTGGCGTGCTGCCCATTAGCCCTGCTTTACTGACAACCCCCTGAGGTGACGGATTACATGTGGTAGCATCCAATGACATTGCAAACAGGGGATATGCGAAACGGGTCATTACAACATCTGGGGTAAAATATTCGCATTTGGCACATGATGTGAGCAACATTGATCGGGTATGCATGCTTACAAGAGGGGGCTGCCGTGCCACGGTTTAGATGATGGAGGAGGGTAACTATTGCGTATGCCTTGGGTAATATAACATAAGTTGAAACAAAGCCCACAGCTAGAGCCGTGTACTTGCTGACAAGCTTGGTCAGATACTTTAATAGCATTTTGCTAGGACATTTGCGCCTGTATTGACAGCTCGAGGTCGATTGGCAGCTACTCTTTTTGCTATCTTTTGAGAAACAATGGCACCTTTGAATGTGTTCAAGGGGCCGGACTCTGTTCGGGATTACTTCAATCCAGACCAAAACCCGCCGCTACCGTTGGTTGAGATTCCGGATCGTCTGAATCCTTATCGTCAAGATGGAGTGAGAATCTACGCCAAGATGTTGACAGCTTTGCCGGCTCAGAACGTCAAGTCGCTACCAGGTAGGACAATTCCAGAGCACAGATAATAATAAATCTTGAATACTCGAGTGCTGACATGTCAATGTCAATGCTGCAGCACTGAATATGTTGATGGGCAAGCCCGAAGCGGAAACCCAAAAGATCATCGAAGCAAGCTCGGGGTCGACGGTGCTGTCATTGGGGATTGTGTCCCGCGTTCTTTGGGGCAACGAGAATGTTACGGCCGCTGTGACGAACAAGAAGACAAAGGAGTCACTCAAGTTGCTGAGATTCTTCGGCTTGACTATGTGCGTAATTACTTGTTGTCCTCATACTACACCAATCGATGATCTGACGCATGTATAGTTTCTTGTACGGCGGTCTAGCTCAGCAGGAACCGACCGACCCGAGGGGCATCATGTCAAGACTACGGCGTCGTGCAAAGGAGGACGAGACGATTTGTTATCCGGGACAGTATGACAATGCGGATGTGAGCTAGCTATCCTCTTTTACACGAGATTTCAACGACTTGTGGGCTAACGATGGTGTAGAACTGGAAATCCCACGAGCGATGGACTGGGCCTCAGATACTGAAGCAGCTACCAGAAATTGATATTTTCTGTACAACGGTGGGCACAGGCGGTAAGTGAGCTCAAGTATATAAAAGCTGATCCTCTCAAGAGAAAGATTGACGTTTTATTCACCAGGTTGCATCACTGGAACGGGATCCTTCTTCAAAACACATAAGCCTTCGGTAACTGTACTGGGGTACGTAACTACATATACATACATGTACACCTGGCCTATGCACCACCATGAGCTGACGACCTGTCACAGAATCTTCAACGTCTTTGGTGACCCAACTCCCGGGCCTCGACACCTACATGGCTTCAAATCCTGCGGGTTCCCCTGGAAGACCTCGGTAGATACTTACCTCGAGGTTGCCTCTGAAGAGTCGTATCGCACATCCATGCTTCTCTCCCGCGAGGGCCTCATCGCGGGACCTTCGTCGGGGCAAGCGCTCAAGGGGTTGTTGGATTATATAGGCGCTCTCAAGGGTGAGGGGAAACTGGAAGAGCTCAGGAACAAGGAGACTGGGGAGCTGAGCTGTGTGTTTACGTGCAGCGATCTGCCGTACCAGTACCTGGATGGGTATTTCGCCAAGCTGGGAGAGGACGCATTCCCACCGATCGAGAATGAGGTGAGTGATGAGCTGATATATGAAGAAGCCAGGGGGAAAAAATCGAAGGCTGATGATTACCAGATCTTGCTGTCCTGCGATCAGGATAGACATGATGAAAGATGGATTCTTGAACCGGAGGAAGCTGCCCGATTGGTTTCTGGAGAGAAAGCTACCCAGTCGTCCAGCCAGGAAGATTTACGGAGCAACGGCTCCTGCAATGCCCGGACCACTTGCAGCGAGAGACACGCGTTGCAGGCGAAGCCTGGCATCACGAGGCGGATAAAGAGATTGTTCTGCCTGGGCGGGGAGACGCAGAGTCTGCGCCGGTGCGAGCCAGCGAACCCAGGCTCAAGCACCATTGTCCTAGACCTCAGATCCACGAAGGACTTTGACAGGGCGCATCTCAAGGGTGCCTACAGCACGCCGCTGCCGGGCCTTTCCCCCGAGACGGCGGCCGGAGACCTCTTCGGCGACGCCAAGACGGTGCACTGGGCTTGGACCGGGCTCAGAGACCTTTTTGGCAGACCCGACGTCGCGCAGGTCCTTGACCTCGCGTCTGCTGATGAGTCTCGGGACGTGCTGGTCGTCTGCTACGACGGGGAGGCTTCAAGGCTGGCGACGTCTGGTCTGAGGAGCAGGGGGGTTGCGGCGTGCAGCGTGCTCGGTGGCTGGGCGAAGCTCACGGCGTTGGGAGAGAGTTCTGGAGAAGGGATCATTGCAGAGAATGGAAAGTAGGGCTCGTGATCCGAAGATTAAGAATCAAGTCCAGCTGCTTTTGATGCCGAGCCCTTAAGGGTTCACGTCTGAGTATTCTCATCCGGTCGATAACTAGTCCATCAACCTATAGTAAAGTGAAACAAGAATAAGATGTGATTAGCATAGTGGAAAGGAACACTTTAAACACGGATAAAAGTCGATGTGATAAAAGGAAGGTGCGATATAACAGAATGAAAATGGTAAAAATAAAAATACAACAAAAACAGTGGTCTCGACGTTGGCCTGATTCGAACAGACGCTCCCGAAGGAACAAGATTTCTAGTCTTGCGCATTAGACCACTCTGCCACAACGCCTATGAAGAAAAGCTTAAAAATTTGGCACTATAGACGTGGCGCAACATTTTAGGTGGGAGTGGCGCATTTCTGATATCCACTGCGTGTTCGACCTCGGAAGATGAGCATGGACTTTGCAAGACGCGTTTTCATCAAAAAGACACCACCATTTCCTCAAACATATATATCTTCATCAAAGGAATATTTCAGGCTCTTCATTCATCATGCAGGTTTGAGATTTCACGCGCTTCTCCCCCAAGTGCTTCGAGGCGCGCGTGTAGTAAATCTTGCAACATGACCTCTGCGCCTCGTCAGCATGACGGAAATGGATGAGACTGCAGGGTTGACGGTGCCAAAGTTCTCATCGTTCAAAACCAAAGAGCTGGTACGAGAAAAACAGAAGGATGCTGGAGAAAAAGATGGCGAGAGGAGGAAGCGAAGTCATCGCGAGCCGGACAGGCATGAGTCGAAGCGTAGGCGACACGGTGGCTCCAACGATGGTCGCTCTAATGACAGGCGTCGCAGGTCCCGAAGCCCTGTTGAGGGATCAACAAAGCGCGAGAAGATACCTAGCGCTGCAAAGACTGCCCAGTCAGGCCTCTTCGTCATCGATGTCAAGGGAGACCCGTTGATCAGGAGATACGGCGGCGCCGAGCGTTCTCGGATACCAAGATACTGGCGCTATGGAGCTGGCAGGGTCCTAGGTACCGCGGGTCGCTTGATCATCCACCGCGAAGGTGCAAGAGATCAGTTCAGCCTGCGTTTTCCTGGGGAAGGCTCGGCCTTGTTCAACAACAGAGACGGGCTGCGGTCTCGAGCGTCTAGGGCAAAGAGGAACCCGATCCTTTTGCGGCCGAAGAAGCAGCAAGGCGCGGGGGAAGATGGCGATGGCTTTTTAGCTTTGAGCAGCTCTAGGCGGAGGCGTGTTGAACTGGATGCGGAATCTTCAGATGACGAAGCGCTGCCTAATTATCGGTCAATCAATATCAAGGCAAAAGGACATTCTACCGAGAGTGAGGAGGAGGGGGAGTCGGACTTGGAAGACGAGACTCCAGTTGTAGACCAGGACAACCCGCTCAAGTGGCGTTCGATCCAGCTAAATCGGCACCTCAAAGAGCAGCCCGATGACATTAACGCCTGGATTGAGCTGGTCGATCACCAGGATGCCCTGATGCAAGCAGGTCAAAGCATCGACCAAGAAGCTCTCGAGAGTGAGGCGCATAGCTTTTCAGAAATCAAGGTCTCGATGCTGGAGAAGGCCTTGGAAAAGACCAAGACGCCGGTAGATCGAGAACGAGTCTTGTCGTACTTGATGGTAGAAGGTGTCAAGGTGTGGAGCAGCAAGACGGCGGCCAAGAAATGGTCCGAGGTCACCAAGGATGAGGAAACGAGCTTCAGGCTCTGGAAGACTCATCTGGACTTTGCCATGTCCGATATTGCAACCTTTCAGTTCGACGACGTCAAGGACAGGATGGTGCAGCGATTAAGTCTAGTCTTGTCGCGGGACAACGAGTCTGACCAACGAGATCAGTACGGCGAAGCAATTTACGTCTTCCTACGGCTCACGCGGTTTCTCTACGATGTTGGATTCAAGGAGACCGCGGTGGCGGCATGGCAAGCGTTGCTGGAACTGACGTTCTTCAGGCCTGCTCAGCCAGACCAAAACCAAGAAGCCTTGGCTCTGTTTGAAGAATTCTGGGAGAGCGAAGTCTCGAGATTGGGGGAAAGAGGCGCACGGGGATGGAAGCATTACGTAGAGACCCAAGACGCCGAAGACGTTCCATCTTTCGAGGGCGGCGACGATACTAAGCCAGAGTCATCACGAGGCGCATACAAGTCGTGGGGGGCCATGGAACAGATGAATTCTCTCATGGCGAAACTGCCGGCGCGAACCATGGATGATGGAACGGGGGATGATCCCTACCGGGTCGTCATGCACTCTGATATCAAGCCTCTGCTGTTCTACATTCCCAATGCTCTGCTACCAGAGGCCGGTAAGCAATTGGTGAATGCCTTTCTCATCTTCTGCGGTCTGCCTCCGTTCTCAGTGGACCAATGGACGGAGACGGCCTTGAACGATCAGTACTTGAGTAGCGGTAGCAAGCATATCGATGAACAAGCAGCTGCGGCTCATTCAAGCACAGCTACAGAGGACATGGCCCGAAAACCCCCATTCTTCGACCGAGCATCTTTTAACATGGCTGGCGGCTGCGAGACCCTCCTATCGAGCAGTACACTGTTTGCGCATAAGCCTTCGAGCTCGATGCACCAGAGCATCGACTCGGAGTGGGCGCAAACCTTATTGAAGCAACTTGCACAAGATGCTGGGCTTGAGGAATTGGCTGTCTACGTTGTTTCACTGCTGGCGTTGACGTCTCCGGCCATGGTTAAAAAGACGGCCAAAGCGCTTCTCAAGCAGTACCCGACAAATCATGAACTGTACAACGCGTATGCTCTAGCAGAACATGCCCAAGGCCACAGGGACATCGCAGAAAAGGTCTTGAGGTCAGCCACCTCGTTGTTTGCCTCTTCCGACGTTTCCTCGGACCGTCTTTGGCTATCTTGGGCGTGGCTCGAGCTGCTCGAGGGGAACAAGGAGCTTGCCGTCAAAAGGTTATGCTCTACGAGAGTCGAATCGCTGCGAGATGTCGCTGATGAAGGATTCAAGGCGCCTTCGACAGCTGTACTCAAGGCCCGGCAAAGCCTGCAGTCGAGCAGGGACTATTCGGTCATGGCTGCGCGCCTCGAGTCGGCAAACGTGCAATCGCAGTGCCTAGTTCTCCTGGCGTACCTCACGGCCGACGGATGCACCGAGCCAATGTCGACCAAACAGGGGAACATCTCGGCCGCAATGGCTACCGTCGACGAGGCAAGTCGACAGCTGAGGTCCAGAGGGTTCCATGACGATCCTACGCACGAGCGGCTACTTCAGCTCGCCGCACAGCTACTGTACCTCAACGCAACCAACGGTCCGTACCGCAGATGTTACGCCCGGGACCACCTGGTCAAGTACCTCGACCTGTTCCCGCGCAACACCATGTTCCAAAGCCTCTTGGAATGGGCAGACTCGGGGCTGCGCGTGGTGGACGAGACGCGGAGCTTCCTCCGTAGCAGGATCCTGGTACCTCCCCATGACTGCGTGAGCAGCCGCACGTTCGCCGTCGAGCACGAGCTCGTCCGCGGCAACGTCAACTCGGCAAAGGCAGCTTTCGGCCACGCCGTGGTGAGCGACGCCTGCAAGGGCAGCATCCCGCTGTGGATTTCCTACATCCGCTTCTGCCGCAACCACGACGAGCTGCGAAGCAAGGCCAAGGATGTGTTTTACAGGGCGTTGAGGCACTGTCCCTGGTCCAAGGACATCATGATGGAGGCGTTTGGGACTCTGGTTCGGGATATGGAGTCGAGCGAGCTGCGATCGGTGCACGAGACCATGGTATCAAAGGGACTGAGGTTGCATGTTGATTTAGAGGGATATCTAGAAGAGCGCCGAGCCCAGAGGAGCGGGCGAAAGTAGTAGCAGGTGCTGCGTAACATCAGGTTTGCAGTCTTAATACCAAAGTTATCAATCAATCCATGATCTGTGAGAGAGTGTGTGTATGTGTGTGCCAACTGTATTTCAGCACCTATATAATATATAGCCTGTGCACAAAAGAATAATGCTAAATTTCTACCACACAACCCAAAAAAGGCTATGGAATAAAAGACCATGGAATAAAAGACCATGGAATAAAGGAAGATGAAATAAAAAAATAACGTGGTCTCGACGTTGGCCTGATTCGAACAGACGCTCCCGAAGGAACAAGATTTCTAGTCTTGCGCATTAGACCACTCTGCCACAACGCCATGGGTTTAGATGGCGCTAATGCACATTATACGCATTTCCCGAAACACGCCCGCCCTGTCGATGGCAAATTGATAGCATAGCTAGTAGTTTTACGGGGTTGCTAATTGAAAGACTTGCACCACACGAAGAAAGATAGAAAAGAAAGACGTGGCTGGCTGGCTGTTATGTTGAAGAATATGTGCCTAGAAGGGACCTAAATAAAGTATGCAGGAGATGCAGCGCCTTTACTCCGCAAGCTGCATACGCAACTCAGGCGGGTGGTGGCTCAGCAAGGCTGTCTCGGGGCTTTCAGCTCAGCCGCTACCATACTGCATGTGGGAGGAACAGTATGTACTTGAAACATGGAAAACCTCGTACTTGAGTCGTACTTCGTACCTCGCTCTCATTCTCCCCTTGTCCGTCTCTTCTCGTTGCAATCCTTCCAGTGACTACAGGGGGGAAAGGGGAGAGAGGGCCTTTCTATTAACTACATCAAGTTTCCTCCCCGATGCCGCCAGGAGATCCAAACAATGTCACGCCTGAAAGCGACGAACCCGCACCGCTCGACCTGGAGCTGTCCATCTCGGGCTACTACGGCCCGGGCTCGCTCTCATGCTGGTACCTGATCGTCACGGCCATAGCGCTGTCGTGGTTCTTCCTGCCGCAGTGCCGCTTCAGGTTCACAAACGACTTCGTCGCCGCCATGGCGTACCCGCTCATCGCCGTCGGTCACCTGGCCGTCCAGGCGTGCGCCTTCCCGGGCGACAAGACGGCTTACATAGCCGCCAACATGAACGGGCACCTGCAGCCGGACCGGCTCGACGACAGGTACCAGCCGAGGTCGATGGAGGCGGGCAGGACGTGCGACTACCCCGGCAGCGCCACGTGGGAAGAGTACCCCCGCTTCCTGGCGCTCGACGCCGCGCTCCGCGTCTCGGACCTGTTCACGACGTTGTGCTTCATCGGCTTCATGGCCATCGTATTCTACTTTGACGCCGTCAAGGTGGTGCCGCCGCACGGCTTCCGCGACTCCTCGGCGACGGTCATGGTCTGGCTCCTTCTCGGCATGCTCTGGGCTGGCGTCGTCGGCATCATCCTGATGGTCAGGATCGGGGGCGCCCGGAGCCTCATCATACCGGGCATGGTGGTCATGGGCCCGGCCATGAGCGCCGCGATTGTGGCCATGGAGGTGCTCTTCATCGCCGGCTGGCTGGGCAGGTGGACGGCCGTGGCGGCCAAAAAGTCACCCCGCTGGTGCTTCCTCGCCTCGCCCCTGAGGCTCATCTGCCGCTGGTTCCTCGTCTACCTGGGGTGCTGCGTCGCCTTTGCCTTGGTGTGCGGCGCGCCGCTCGCTGCGCCCATCCTCGTGGAGATGTTCCCGTACACCCTCTTCTTTCCAAGGACGGACATATCCATCAGAGAGCTGGACCAGGCCGCGGCCCTGGTCGGCGGCCTGCTCACGCTCGCTATGAACGTCTGGGCCATTATCAAGGATCGAAGAAGAGGGGAAAGTGTCGGTGGCGCTAGATGATGAAGCAACGGAAGCTTGATGAAGGATGATAATGGGAGATGGCCTTCCTACGTAGGCATAGATTGAGTTTATGGCAAAACTTTACTACAACTACTATTGCTAAAGCCAATTGCGACCTGGAGGCTGCTGTTACTCATGGCTTCCTTTAGATGCTTTCATCGCAATATTTTGTGCATTCAAATCTCAGCGTCGTCTTATTTAAACCCTAGGGTAGTCAGGATCAGGTCGGGGGTTCAGCTATCAATTATCAACAGGGGCTGTCGAGACCAGCTGGCATGGCGGGGCAGCATGACGAGCGATGCGGGGACAAGTGACCAAGGTCTAAAGTTTTGGGGGGGGAAGCCTTGTTGGAGCTCAACATTCCCCTCTGTTAATTTTTTTAAAAGCCCCTTTTCAAGAGTAATACCCCTAATAAACACGCTGGCTGATTTATTTTTAGGGCGGGCGTTGTAGTACCTAGGGTAGCAAACAATGGCAGTTGCGTACGAGTCAAACACGTGGTCTTACGACAAAGCATCCCCATCAGTGCGAGGCTCCTGCCAAGCTTTGAACCCCGTTTATACCTACTCCGTACTCCGTACTGCCTACATACCTCAGTAGCATATCGTACGTACAAGGGGGTGCACAAGCCATTGTCAGTGACGCAGCTTTTTTTTTTTTTGTACATTCATGGTCAGGGATGGGAATATTTCCACCCAAAGGGCCAATTGCAGCTTCGTATTGGGTGCTGCGTACAATTGTTTGAAACGCCCGTTTTCCATCCGTACAGCCCAGCTTCGCCCTGGGATAAGCGTTGAACGACGTGTCCAACAAAACACATATTCTCTCGTCCCAGTTTCGACTTGGAACCTTTAACTCACGGCTTACTTTTTCTTCTTCTTTTCTCTTCTTTTCCTCCTCCTCCTCCCCCTTCTTTTTTCCCTGCTATCAAGGGTAGCATCGCCATGGCTAGTGTTAGCAGCAAAAGCAGCAGCAGCAGCAGCAACACACCAAAGGCAGGAGGTGGCCTCGGTGAAGTCCATCGCACTGTAAAGACGTTGGATTCCACCACTCTCAACCACCTCCGCCGCATCTATGATTCCCACGCAGGCCCCGACAAGAAATGGGCCAAGGCTCAAATCACCGCCTTCTTCACCGAGATCCAGGTTCATGACCCGGCCGAACCAACGGGCACAAGGTTGCTGGCCAGGGACGAGCTCGACTTTGACGGCTGGTTGAGCTTCATGACCTCGTCCCTGAGCGCCATTAGCACACCGCCAAAGCCCGAGGATCTTACGTGGCCCCTGAACAGCTACTACATCAGCTCCAGTCACAACACTTACCTGTCGGGCAACCAGTTCTCGAGCGACAGCACCACCGACACATACACCAATGTCCTGATGCGGGGCTGCCGCTGCGTCGAGGTGGATGTCTGGGATGGAGACGATTCCGACACCTCTGAGAGCAGCAGCGACGAGGAAAAGGGAAAGACTAGGCAGAGGGAGCAGAGGAAGAAGTTGAAGAAGAAGGAAAAGGAACAGGCTAGTGCGGGTTTAGGTCGTTATGGGTCCGTGAAGAAACGGCTGCCCCGTTCTCTCACCGCGAGGTTCGAGAAGACGAGCCTGGGGAAGAAGCTGGAGGAGAGGGAGGCCAACAAGAAGGAGGGCGCCCTGGCCACAAATGGTGCTGCCACTCCGGCTCTATCAACTCCCGAGAAGGCTTCCGAGATATCGGTGGTCGAGACTGAGGAGAAGGATGAGCCCGAGGTCGCAGCCGTGGAGCCGAGGGTACTGCACGGCTACACTTTGACCAAGGAGATCTCTTTTCGCGATGTTTGCGAGGCCATTCGCGATAGTGCTTTCAAGACCTCGGACCTACCGCTGATTGTCAGCCTCGAGGTTCACTGCGGCCCTGCCCAGCAAGCCATCATGGTCAAGATCATGAAGGACACGTGGGACCAGTACCTCGTCCCCGAACCCGACACCGACGTCACCGAGCTCCCGACCCCCGAAGAGCTACGCAACAAGATTCTTGTCAAGGTCAAGTATGCACCTCCCGGCTCGTCTCCCGGCCAGATCCCCGAGTCAGACGAGGACGACCGCGGGGACGGATCGAAAAAGGCCAACCAGACACCGTCAAAGATCATACAGGACCTGAGCCGCTTAGGAATCTTCACCCGCGGCATATCCTTCAAGTCCTTTACTCAACCCGAGGCAGCCATGCCGAATCACGTCTTTTCGCTTTCCGAGAAGAAGTTCCTTGACCAGCACGAGGACAATGGGAAAGCGCTGTGGGAGCACAATAGGCATTACCTCATGCGGACGTATCCCAAAGGCTCAAGGATCGACAGCTCTAACCTGAATCCCGCACCCTTTTGGGGAAGTGGTGCGCAGATTGTTGCGTTGAATTGGCAACAGACTGACGAAGGCATGATGCTGAACGAGGGCATGTTTGCTGGCACAGGTGGATATGTCCTCAAGCCTGAAGGTGAGATTTCTTAACCAAAGGTCATGACGCTTGAACTCGTTCGAACTATGCTGACATGTTTATATAGGCTACCGTCCAGATCTTGAGACGCACCCTGGTCCAAATAAGATAACGTTCAAGACCTTGAGCCTAGCCCTGACCTTTTACGCCGGGCAATCCATCCCGATACCCCCGGGTGATAAGTCGGCCAAGAGCTTCGAGCCTTATGTCAAGGTAGAGCTCCATGTCGACGCCACAGAAGGTCAAGGAAGCGAGCACATTACCTCGGACGGCCACGAGCGCGAAGGCGAGTACAAAGCCAAGACCAAGACCCACAAGGGCTGCGACAACATCGACTTTGGGGGTGAGAAGCTCGAATTCAAAAAGGTCCCGGGCCTGGTGGAGGAGCTGGCGTTTGTGCGCTTCACGGTTAGGGACGATGAGCTGGGCCACGATGACCTCGCGGCTTGGGCGTGCGTCAGGCTGGACAGGCTCGGGAGCGGGTATAGGTTCATTCACCTGATGGATGCCACAGGGAATTTGACTGGCGGCGTTGTGCTGGTCAAGGTTGAGAAGGAGCTCGTCTAGAAGGCTGGCGTCTCATCCGGCAGGGTTGTGCGAAGGAGAAGAAGGTTTAGATTGAGAAAGTTGTTCCCACCACGCTGGACGGAGCCAACAACGGCATAAGAAAGTATAGCATTTACTGATCCAGAAGAAAAAAAAAAAGGAAAAAAAAAAGACATTCCAACAGGACAAAGGCTTCTTGCAAATTACCATTATTACTCAAGAGTGAATCCTCATAAAATACATACCTAGCCGGGGAGGGGCTGGTGTGTGTGTATATGTGAAGTAAACAGCTTAATTAAGGGGGGAAGAAAGGGAGGGGTCTCAGTACTCCCTAGAACCCTTCCTCTCACGCCTCTCCCTCCCGCTCTCCTCGAGCTTGGAGCTGCCAAGCATCTCGCCAGCCTTCTCCATCATCTTGCCAACCGTGCTGTCCTTTTTGGAGTGCCGCTTGGCCCCCGGGTCGCCCCCTCCGCCCTCAGCGCCACCGCCAGCACCGGCGGTCATGCCTCCAACCGCGCCGATGCCAGCAGCAGATGAGCCGGCGGTGGCCATCCGAGCGGGACCGCCGCGCCCGGCATTCTCAACGTTTGTCTCGCCGGGTCGTCCCTGCGTCTGGCGGGAGCCGTACTGGTCTTGCCTCTGAGTGGCGTACGCGCCGCCCTCCTGGCTTGCTCCGTAGCTTTCTCCTCCTCCTCCTCGGCCGACGGTGCCGCTGCCGAGGGCATCATCCCTCGTCTTGCGGCCGGTTCCCTCGCCTGTTGGGGTGTCGTCCCTCCGTCCGTAGGCGTCGCCGCCGGCCATCGCTTCTTCTCCGCGCCCGGAAGCGTATGTGCTCTCGTCAAAGGTTACGCCTCCGGGGGTCCGGCGTTGCTGCTGGCCGGCGGTGTTCTCGCTCCTCTTACCAAACATGTCGTCCCTGACGGCCGAGTAGCCATGCGAGTCCGAGGCCTCCAGGGCGTTGTCATCATCGTTGTCGTTTTCCATGCGGCGGTCGGGGCCTAGATTCTCCTGACCTAGATTCTCGCCACGGCGGTGCATGTCGTCTTCGGCTTGGCGCTGTGTGTGAACATCTTGGTGAGTATTTTACACATGTTGCGTGAGTGTATATGGAGAGAAATGTTGGAAATTGTAAAGAGAGGGTGTATATATGAATCTTACCATGCCATCGCCGTAGCCGGACTGCAGAAAAGGTCAGAAAAGGCAGCTTGCCAAAAGGGGGGGGGGAGGGAGGCCATGGTAACTCACCTGTCCGGCAGTGTCTCGATAGGACATGTTTGGCTCCATGTCTACCACACAAGGTAATTCAAGGATTCAAGAATATCTTCAAGATGGGGGAAAAAGCGTAAAACGTTTTCAAGAAATCCCAAGGAATGAAAGAGGCAAGAGAGACTGTCAAATACCTATTTAAGGTTCCTTCCTTCCATGGCAAATCCCCCCTCAGCAAATGACGCATCACCCTCGAAACTAAGTCGTCATCTTCTTATTCTTTGCTCCTACCATCATCAAATTGGGGGGGGGGGGGGGGCCCGGGNNGCTGCTGCTGCTTCTTCTTCATTATCCCGTTGAGGCCGGGAAGCTTCATAGAGCTCCAACTCTAATACAATGTTATCTGGGGGAGTGGAGGGTCAATAACACAAAACCGGTAAAACCGGTACTGGTACGAAAGCCTGATTTCAAACTTTCTAACTCTACCTAGACGGTAAAGTTTGGGGCTATGAGCGAGGAGGATGTCTTTTCCTGAAACTCTAAAGGAGGACGGCAACACTTCAAGACAAAGATCAATATCGGGATAATAGTAAGGCACTGCGATGAAGATGAATGGTTTAGCTGCTATCAAATTCTTAGAATTCACTCGTATCCTCGAAAAAAAAAATTTTGTAGAGACACCTTTCGCGAACAACTTCTAGAAAAACAAAGTCGCTTTCGGAAACTCATCCAGACCACCATGATTCAGCGGTTCAGACCCGTCAACCAACCAGATTCAACCCATCAAACTTTCCAAAGGGGCAACCACGAGCACCTCATCATTGCAGATGCAGTAACCCTTGGTATCAGGATCAGTCCCCTCGTCAAAATACTTCAAATGGCACTCGGCCACAGAGCCGTCCCCGCAAGTCAACCTGTCCTCGCAGACTGAATCGTCGCCCTCGCCGGCGTCATACGGACACTCGACCACCCGGCAAGCACACGCTCCCTTGAAATCCCTGCCTGCGCCGTCGTGGTCGTCGCCGTCACCATGAACGCACTGCCCGTACTCGGCGTATGGCGCGAAGCCCTCGGCAGTGCAGTTGAGCGCAAGGCTGCAGAATCGGTCCCCCCCGCCGTCGTCGTCCTGCTCGTCGTCGTCGTCGTCGTCTTCGAGGAGGCAGCCCACCTCCCTCGGCCGGCACTGGCACACGCCCTCGAGGTCCGGGAACATGTCTGGCTCGGGGATGCAGGCGACGTCCTGCTCGTCGCGGCGGCAGATGTCGTAGGCTCCGCACGCGACCTTGTCGTAGCAGGGGATCGTCTTGCAGACGCACCGCCCGGCCTCGCAGACGGGGTACTCTCGGAGGTCGGCGTTGCACGTCGTGGTCGCGACGCATTTTTCTGCTCCGTGGCCTTGGGCGTCGCACGGCTTGTCAAAGGGGTTCCAGCCGCCCCAGATCGAGGTCAAGTTTGTCGGAGGAGGACCGTCTCGTCTGAGAAACTTGGCTTGAGCTTGAGTCGTTGTAGTCGCGTCGGCAGTGGTGGTGACTGCGGCGGTGGCGGTAGAAGGGGATTCAGCCTTGAAAGGGGTTTCGGTCCCGGTTGGAGAAGCAGTCAATGCAGGAGGCGTGAAGCGAGAGAGGGTATGCGTCTCGGGAGGCAACTCGGCGTCGATGCAGATCTGGGCTGGGACTTGTATGTCCACCTCCCAGTCGAGGAAGCAGTTCCATAAAAAGACCTCGTATGCCTCGCGGGAGAAGAGATCCAGCACGCTCTCGAGGGAATCCCCCTCTTCCCATGTGTAGAGCATGGAGCACGTATAAGGCCACGCCGGGTCTTTCTCTCCGTCCGTGACTGATTCCCAGCTGCTCGCCTGGTCAGCAGCACATGTAGAGCTTCCGTGCAGGCCGGCTAGGGCCGTGGAAGCGAAAAGAGCGACGGACGCGAACAACATGATCAGTTGGTAGAAGCACATTCAAGAAAAGCTATAGTAGCACAGAACAAGAAGTGTGTAAGTGTGATGATGCAAAGAGGAGGGAGGATGGGCACCAAGCCAAGAAGATGGTGGGCATGCTTTGATTCTTATTTGTATTCCAGACCGAGAGCTACACCGCAGTCGTCACTACGATAGAGCTGAATCACCATAAATGATTGTGTGTGGCGGCCTGATGCACTGCGAAGCTCGCGGCGACGTCGTTACCATGCGTAGACCAGCTGAGCGTCACCGTTTCCATAAACTCTTGTGGAAGAAAACGTTACACACTTCTTACAGCTTGCTCAGCTTTTCCTCGCGCACAAGTGCACCACTCATCATTGGCATTTCCGGCAAGGCTGCTCCAAACAAAACCAGCTCCCGGCCACCTTTCGTCCCCCACCATCCCACCCCAATTGCCGCTCTTTCTACATCCATCTCACCATTCACCAAGATCTCCCAAAACCGCTTCTTTACGGGCTCCCTTAGACGTGGGTCGGCAATCTCATTGAGTGCGTGAGCCGCTATCGTTAGCCAATCCTCGACCAAGGGAAGTGGCACAAACGGTAGACTATCCACCAGAGCCAATGCCAATGCGCTCTGTTCAGACATGGGCTCTTTGGGATGCAGGGCGTCATTTGCATCTGCTGGGGCAGGTAGAGGCACAGTAGTTGCACGTGCAATGTGATCTCGGAGCATCTCTAGCAACGTCTCAGATAGATGGGGTTCGGTAGCAGCGATGGGGAAAGGTGGTGATACGATCTGCATCACCGTCTTGAACGCTACTCGGAATTGACGGACTGAGATTTGGCGCGGGAAAGACTCAAAGAGCTTGGCGATGTAGAAAGGTGCCATGCCAATCGTCAGCGCGCTGTTTTGCGGAGCAGACAGTACTGACAACACAGCGCAATGTGCAGACTCGAACACCTCTACCATGGCGGGAGTCATGGGGCCTTCATGTGAAAGATACGCTAGGGCCGGCTTGACGACGAGTTCGTCGCACGCCGAAGTAGAAATAGTCATTGGGAGATGTTCTGCAACGTTGAGGTAGAATAGATCCAGAGTCCTCTGAATGTGACGGGTAGGTGTGCCGGGCGGATCAGAGGGTCGTGTCTCCCGGAGAAACTTCTCGGCCTCGTCAGGGTGTCGACTTAGCATGTCAAGGGAGGTGAGGTATGAGAACGTGTAGACCTGAAAAGAACTGTTCCCATCGCGAGATGAAATGTAGCAGAGATTGCGTAGGATGTGAAGTGACCTCGAAGCAACGCCAGGAGCCGTTCTCTTTTTTAACATCTTGCGGTCTAGCAAGCTTCGGGAAACGATGGCTTGAAGCAAAGATACGGTGCCGTATAGAAGCTTCTTTAATACCTGAAGCAAGAGAGGCCAGGTATTTTGGTTAGTGTCTGGGCTTAGCATTGTACCTTCGGCAGCAGGGTCAATGTCACCAAAGGGGCTGCGTCGCCATGCTTCCAGGCTTCGACGACTGAATAATAATAAGGCGTCTTGAGCTTGTAGAACAACAGACGTGTTTTTGGCGTTCTGCACTGCAAAGCCGGCCAGCTTGGATAGGGGGCCCATGTTCCCCATGAGCGGGCTCCTCTCCATGTCCTTCAAGCAGTAAAAAGAAAATGTTCCAGCGTCCCAGTGAAGGGCGCCGTTGGCTGTGACGGTTGTCTCGCGCCCGATGGCATCGATGAAGTGTGCGTCGCAGAAACCTTCGTCCGACGTCATGGCCCATATAGCGATGGGCAACAGGGCATCGCAGTTGATCTGTGATTGATGATGCTCAGAGAGAAGAGGAAAGGCAAAGTTTAGAGCCATGACGATTGATGCTCCTGCCAACGGGCCGTCTGCGAGGTGTGTCTCGAGGGCTAGGTTGGCAGCTGTGACGACGGCATCCTGAAGGGTGTTCCGAAGTGTCCTGCCCAGAGACCTCTTCTCATTACCCTCCATACCCAACAGGACGCCCGTTAGGACAAGCAAGTGCTGCCATCTTTTCGATCGATCATCCGCGCCCTTGATTACTGCCCTCGTCCACTCAGCGCATCGTAGACCGCCTCCTTCTCGGGGCCCCTCGGCCTTGAGCCCATCGAGCTCGAACTCGCGAACGCGCGAGGCGGCGGTGTTGTAGATGCTGACGATGCGAATCGCGGTTCGGAGCCCTTCTGGCCGTTGCCAGATGGCGCGTGCTGTGAGGAGCTGGGAGGTGAGGACGCTGATGTTGAGGGGGTTCGACAGCTGAGTCAAGAGGTGTGTGGTGGTTCCGATGATCTGCTCCGTTTTAGGGGCATCGTGAACATCTTGATAATACTGCAGGACAGTATTGAGAAGTCTATCGGCGGGCATGGTGCATTACAACAATGATATCAAAAAATTGAAAGCGAAAGAAAGGGAGTGCACAGGCTTGCAGAATGGAACGGATTGAATTGAACAAAAATTAGGCTTGAAGGAAGTTGGAGGAGATTATGGGCTAAAGATGAAGATAAGGTAGGAAGAAAGCTGGTAGGCGACTTAGCCAAGGAGTTATAGTAGGTTGGGCTTTTTGCCGAGGTCTGTGTCTGGGGGTGGTGCGGTGCCGCCGTCCGAGCATGCGTGCCAGCGGTGACGTCGGGTCGTCGTCGCGTCTACAAGTATCCCTGTGAAAGACTCCCGGCCGCGTTCAATCAACTTCAACCAGCTGTCAACACATTTCGTATTTTGTCAAACTTGAAAAGCGGCCCTTTGCTCAGAGGCTGCACCTGCATTCGCCTCGATGCAGCCTGATTGAGCAATCGAATAATTGTCAGCACACCGACCAACACCGCCCTGCCCCTTCCAAGAGCCGACGGCCGACGACACCGCTGAACCAAATGGTCTACTACATCGAGCCGCCCGCCAGCTACAACACGCCGCAGTTCCCGTCCCTCAACGTGAAGACGCTCTACGACTGCAGCGAGGACCGGGAGTTTACTCTCTACTACATCAAAGATGTCTGGCGATTCACCGTCATGTGGACGTTGATCGACTACGCCCTCTTCCATCTTGCGGCAGTGCTGATCGCCTTCTTCGCCCACGGCAAGAGGGTCTCGTCATGGAAGTACTTGTGGGCAGTTCCAGTCATCTACCTTGTTATTGCGGGCCTTGAGGCGATCCTGGCCGGGAGCATTGTCGGTATAATGTATGGTTTCATCATGGTGCTACGTGGTTTCGCAAGCGAAAGCTAACACCCGGCAGGCTTGGTGCCGTCTATAGAGCAGGGTACTATGAGATGAACACATGGATCCCGTGTGTATGGGCTGCCATCAGTGTGTTGGTTCTCGTCATATCCTCCTTTTCTATCCAAGGTGGTCTGTAAACACATGGATGGATCTAGGCTTCGAGAACTTGATGGGACGACGACGAGGTTCAAATACTTGAAGAGAGGGAAAGCGATAGTCCGTCGCATACATCAGCCAATCAGGATCGGCAACTATGCCATCAACCGGAGAGGACCATGGTACAAATCCGTGATATCCACGGGAAGATGGCATGCTCCGGAGCTTGCCTCTTGTCACACGCAACAAGTCACGTCTGCCCCAAGGAATGCATTCATGCATGCTCACCTCCTCCACGCAAACTAACACACACAAGTCCTACGCGTTGATAGGACAAGAGGCTTGTCTCCCGGCCAGCATCTATTCCCGAGACCCATTCTAGCTGCAAAGTAGACCGCTGGAGGCGCATGGGTTGCGCTTGGCAAAGGCGCCACTATGGCCGTTGATTTCCGGCCCTTGGATGGTAGTCAGGCGGTCTGACCGTAGATAAAGACAGCTGCCCAAATGCTGTAATACTTGTCATTAATCTAGAACAAGTAATTCAATGCATAGCATAAAACCAGAGTGTGATCAATTCGTTGGAAGTATAGAGCGGGGGCCCGCCACCTGTTTGATATCGGACCCCCGGCGCAGTTCCCAACCCACATCGCGTCTAGCTAGCACATTCCATGATACCATCCAGCTTTCTGACCAACCTTCTTTCCTATTGTTCTCAGCCCAACAATCACCACCAACGCTCGTGCCAGAGAAAAGTATGGCGCACTAAAAGCTTCAAGGGGGGCTTCATCAGTGCAAGAGGCGTGGTTTCTTGGCTTAAGTGTTCCTCGACTATTCTCTCCTTCTCGAAGGATAAAAAACCACAGAGACTACTACTTCACCAGTTTCCTCGTCTTCACGCTCGTTTTACTCCAACCACATACATAACAACAGCACACGACAGTTACTAGTCAAGTCCACGCAATTACGAATCAACATCTTTTTGTACTTTGGCATAGTACTCGGTACTTGACATGATGGACGAATCACCAGACGGACCCCGCCTCCGGCAAAACGGCCCCTCACCCTCACTACCCCCAGGACCCAACCTCCCAGCCTACGTCGCCCACATGGAACCCTTCTTCCCCAACCAGCCCAAGTCGCTGTCGGGCATCGCCCTGCGCGCCTTCTGCCTCGGATCGGCCCTGGCCGCGGGCATCATCGGCACAGGCTTCCTCGTCGCCTCCTCCAGCTCGCCCGCATGGCGCCTGCCCTTCTTCCTGGCCTGCCTCTCGCTGTTCCACTTCCTCGAGTTCTGGACCACGGCGGAGAGGAACACCCTCGTTGCGAGCATCGACAGCTTCCTTCTCACGTCCAACGGGCTGGCCTACGCGCTCGCGCACGCGGCCGCCTTCACCGAGTGCGCCGTCGTGTCAATCTTGTTCCCCGACCGCGCCTGGCTTCCTCCGGTGCTGTCGACGGCCCTGCTGTGCCTGGGCCTGGCCCTCGTCGCTGTGGGCCAGCTCGTTCGCTCGGCGGCCATGATGCACGCTGGCGTTTCCTTCAATCACCAGGTTCAAACGTACCGCGCGGAGACGCATGTCCTCGTGACTGATGGCATCTATTCCTTGTTCAGACACCCTAGCTACTTTGGTTTCTTCTGGTGGGGGCTGGGCACGCAGCTCGTGATGGGCAACGGATTGTGCTTCATTGCCTACGCCATCGTATTGTGGAGGTTCTTCTCCAGCAGAATTTACCGGGAGGAAAAGAACCTAATCAAGTTCTTTGGAGATGAATACGTGACATTCAAAGAGAGGGTTCCAACAAGAATTCCCTTCATTAGATGATTACGGGCCGTTTGTATACAAACACTGGAGATCTCGGCATAAGAAGACAAACATGTACAGCGAGACAAATAAAAAGAATGTCCGCCATTGGCAGATTAGAAACATGATCAGTGTTCATTACTTTTGACTCATATTCCCGAGTCACTGTTATTTATTCATAGCAGTCCTAAATGTTCGACAATACCTTGGACAATGTCACAATCTAAACACGTATCTTGCTTACGCTGCCATACTTTGCCTGCCAGGCATAGAAATACATCAGCGCCGCAAATGGCTGCCCAAAG
Source organism: Trichothecium sympodiale (assembly GCA_003012115.1). Lineage (NCBI taxonomy): Eukaryota > Fungi > Ascomycota > Sordariomycetes > Hypocreales > Trichothecium > Trichothecium sympodiale. The sequence continues at coordinate 90,465 of PXOB01000161.1, forward strand.
ATTGTGAATGACACCCAAAAGATGGCGTTGCCGATCAGCTTCCCACCCTTTCCAAGCTTCATCTTCTCCAGCGGAGTAGTGAGGGCGATCAAGGGAAGCTGCAGGAACATTCCCAAGAAAGCAACTCCTACACAATTGTTAGCTCGGCTGCAGCATCCGGGACTTGTGTTGTCCGGTACTCACCAATAATGTTGTGTGTTGGGACGCCAACGAGAATTTCGTGCAATACTGCAGACATGAAGAACACAGAAAAGCTGGCAACCCTAGGGCTCCAGCCACGTCCAACCATGGGCATGTAGATATGGCGCTTGAAGTACGTGTAGACTGGCTTATTCCACGTCCGCCAGTATGCGCCCAGACTCTCACTATTCCACCAGTCATCGTAGAACGACCTGTCTCCGAACCTCATGATCTCGGCCAGAGCGTTCAAGAATGATTGGAAAAGGGCAAAGAAGCCAGCAAGCCAAATGACGAGAGAGATGGTAGATAGCTTCATGAGACGTTCCAAGATCGAAGGGATATCCAGCGTACGGATCTTGTCAAGAGAGTTGATGAGTACAGGGGTCGCGTACTGAGCAGTGGCGAACCAGATGAAGGCGCTGAGACAAAAGACCTCTCCGAGTCGCTTAACCACGAAGATCCATCGGATCTTGTCTGTACGCGGGTAGGCAGGCTGGTAAACGAGAGTCGGTGCCCACCAGAAATACACGAGGTTCCCCATCGTGATGTTTTGAGGGTAGGGGCACTGCGCGTACAGTTCGGGTACAACCTCGTCCTTGACAGGGTGAAGATAGGCGTGTCGAAGGTCACGATTCGTAAAGGCATACGAGGCTGTCTTGAGCCAGACGATGATGGCGTGCATCTCGGTCAAGGTCCCAATGAGGGGGTGGTGAACGTAAAAGTAGACGACTAGAGTGGTGACGGCAAGTCCAAGGGTTATGTTGACAGCATGGGCCCAAGCCACCAACACCCATGTGCTGTGGAAGCGCTTCCTGTCTTCTTCGGAGGGACCGGTCTCGCCATCCTTGATCCGCTGGCGGGATCCAATGGCTTGACGAGCAGCAGCAAGTTCGATGAGATATGCAGCAAAGAGATGGCATGGAATGAGGAAGTAGAGAAAAAGGCCAAGGAGAACATCCTGACGGCTATAGTCGTGACAGCGGATACAAATAAGTACGCCGTACTGTTTGACATCAGTATTGTGTTATATGTCAATGATGGCAGAGAGTTTTTTATTCACCTTTTGAATGTTCTCAATCATCAATCGGAGGTTTCCAACCACTAGCGTTATGTTAATATCTTAAGGGTCCGTTAAGGTCGATATAGGTCATGAGGGGTCAGCCTACCCAACACAATGACCATGAGATTGCGAAACCCAATAAAACTGGGAGCTGCATCGGAGTCATGGCTCAAGCATGATGGCTGAGTCTTTGAATGGACAGCAACGACATGTCTGTACTTCTTCTTAATCTTGCTATTGAGTTTCTCACTGGTGGTCCCCTTTGATGGCTCCACCTCGATCTGATCCTCTGGCTTGCGACGGGAAGCAGTGCCATTGCCATGGCCATTGGGAATGGCAACGCTCGTCGTCGACGCTGAATTTGGTGTCGCCATGGCAGCTTCAAGCAATGGCTTGCGGGGAAAACGATTGCCTGTAGAATTTTTTCCGAATTTTCCAATGAATTATGTAGGGAAGGGAATATATGTAATGTGTTAGAGGGGGCAATGACGGGATATAGAGGGGACCTTGGGTTGAGACTTCCAATTGGAAGGGATGGCGGGGCAATTTTCCACCCAATTGCATCAGCTCACTCGTTCGGTCACTCACACTCACACTCACAC
>PXOB01000162.1:0-48599 GCA_003012115.1 Trichothecium sympodiale
GGGGGGGGGGGGGGGGGGGGGGGGCGGTGGCGGGGGGGGGGAGGGGGGGGGGGGGGGGAGCCGACAAACGCTTGCTCCGATAACACAGTTCCAACTGCCAACGAAGTCAATGTTGAGCAGAAAATGCTTTAATCTTCCAAAAGAATTCCCGCCGTCAAACAAAGGCAGCCCCAAGCAGAACACATTCCCTCATAGTAGCCTCTTACAGCCTCGCAGCAGGACGATTCCTCTGATAGCAGCTTTGCGAACCTTTTTGCTTACTACGCTATATGTCGGCAACACAATTCTCACACTTGTATAGGAAGCCTCATTTCTTTTGGCTCATATCTAAAGCTGGGGGGGCTATTGCGCTACCAACTCCAAAAGGCTCCCTCAAAGCGAGACTCTCAATAGGATGCAGAAAGGGCGTGTCTAGTCGGCTAGAGAGCTACCGTGAGAGGTTGTGTATTTGAGGGACTCTGTTAGACTCATATTCTTAATCGTGTGACTCGGGACTTGATTAAAATTTTGTGTAAGTGACTCAGCATGCTGCGACTGGCCAATTTTTGGATTTGGGGGAATTGGAAAAAAAAACCCTATGTAAACGAAATTCTAGTTACGTTTCTTAGTTTATGTCAACCTTCTTTCTCCCAATTACAATTATTACCAAGTTAAAATAATTTGTACATTACACTGATTCTAGCCAGTTAAAAGGTATTATTTCCCCCCCCGAATATCGATGCCATAAGCGCAAAGCCAAAAAGGCCCGGCCTTCTTACAACCTAATACTAGGTCGCAACCTCGCGATACACAATCGAGCTAACTATACCCCGATTGCTTATAAACTCTAATGATCAGTAAGACGAACACAGCTGGAATCTCTAATGAAATGATCAGTAAGACGAACACAGCTAGAATCAAAAGGTACATATATAAAGATATATATATATATATATATATATGCATATCATATGGTTTCTTAGTCATTTCCAAGCTTCTATAGTTTTACTAGAGAAATGATCTATGCTAACCTGTCCACATAACACTGTGGTTGGGTGTGCAAACTTGTTGAAGAGCCGGGGAGAGGGTGAGGGTTCATTTCAATTCCACCTACAGCCGATCCTATTTCCCGAGTTGTCTCACATACCCTCCCGGCATCAGACTTGATTGACTGAATATGATCCAAGTATCATGCCGTAAGACTCTGTGTTGAGGAATTTAGTATCATATGTTGCCATCAATGTAGGCCATGGCATTCAACAACACTGATATCGACCTTCTATGCCAAGGCAGAAAAAACGCCCTTGTAACGTCCCGTGAGTCAATGACCCTGAAGACCAACATCTTCCGAGGCCAATTCAAGGAAGAATCGGTTGGGAGCCATATAAGCCATATGAGTAGTTGCCCTCTGCATGGTGCCGGAACCAACAACAAGGGCAGGATATATATATGTATAGGCATACATATAAATGATGAGAGTTCATGTAAATGCACGTGAATGAAGCCAGTTCAGGGAGCAGCCACCCGCCGTTCCCTTAGCCCAAATGGCCTCAACGTCAGGTAAATGATGACCAAGACGATGCAAGTCATGAAGATTATGAACAAAACGTAGAGTATGGCCAATATTTCTATAAATGAAAGGAATATTGATATCCAGTAGTTCTTCGACGCTTCGCTGCAATAGCTGATTAGACCCCTGTTGAGGATACGCCCGTCCCACGCACTTGCCACGTAGCGAGGGATAGGTCCAGTGTAGTTCAAGTTCATTTTTGAGAAGTTTATCAAGTTTTGGTAAGAAAAATGAAAAGGAGATGTCGTAGGGGATGATTTACAGCGCGATTCAGTGGGCTTAAGCAGTGATTCTTATACCCGAAGCATTGCTGATGGGTGGGCACTCGTCTGCTGCTCTTACATGGTTACACTTTGAATATTGAGGCCTTGATGGGGCTGCAGCAGAGTCTGGGAAAAACATTAAGGTGCGAGGTTGATCTGACTGTAATATACGATGCTAAAGCTTGCCTTGATAACTTTACGCTTATGTACATCGGAAGTTGAGGAAACAAGGTACCACTTTGGGGGGTTGCAGCTGATGCGATTTTGAACTAAAAAGCCATGGTGCCTCATTCTTATATAAGAAAATATCAGCAAAGGCAGGTGAGATTTAACTTTTTATAGAAAAGATACTTTTTTTTTTTTTAGCTTCAAGAGTCATTTGGGGGTGCAAGTGGCTTGGATGACAAATGGTGAAGCTGAAGTGTTAGGGACAAGATCCCGAGGAGAGGGTTGGTTAGGGTGAATGAGGGCTGCAGGGGTGAAGGAGATCGCTACGAAGTCACCTAGAATAAGCTGAGTGCTCTATCCTTATGGGGGACTCTGATGATGTATTAATCTCTGACCTTCCCTCTCTCTAAGGAGGATCGATTCTTCCTTTTAACCCTCTCTTGTGGGTACGGATCCGGGAAAATCTAGCTCCGTACGCAGCGTTCTCGCTGTGATAAGGCTTCTTCATGTGATTCCTGACATGAAGTCTGGGATCGCCTTTACGGTTTAAGCTGACTACGTCGGAGCTTATGGTAATGACCACTAGAAAAATATCTATAATAATAACTAATACTACCAAGGCACACACAAGTACACACACCCTAACGCAGCAACTATACACCAGTTTAGAAAATATTAAATCTATCAAGTCATTACCATTGATTAATTCAGGGATACGATCCTCCCAATCAGAAATATGAGACTCCCTATTATATGCTTTCATTATTATACTCCCGCCCATACACAAGACATTGCTAGCCGTGAGTGGCTCTCCCGCCATTGACAGTGCCGTTTTTTACAACCGACTACCCTAGGGTGCCACCGTGAATGAGCGCCACAAACTTTGAAACCAGTCACATTTTCCCGCACTATAGATGGCCCATGGGGTGTCAAAAAAACCGACCCCAATCCTATTGCAATTGACGTGTGAAAAGGGTCGGTGTTTTTTGACACCGACTAGATGGCACACCTGCCCCGCCATGCATATGCCTAAGGTATGAAGTCATAAGTCATCAAGGTACAGGAAAGTTAGTGAAAAAAAAAGAAAAATTCTAATTATGGCCTAACCATGCCATGGAATAAACAATACATTAGCTCCTAAGATTATTGATATCCTTTTTGCCCTCACTTTCAATATCGTTCATTTTCCACATCCTCACATTTCTCAAACTGCATCGGAAAGAACTCGGATTTTTCTAATTCTCAAAATGAGCGCCCGCCCGGTTATCGGCCTCCTAGGCGGCGGCCAGCTTGGTCGCATGCTCTGCGAGGCAGCAGCCCCCCTCGATCAGACGATACTTGTGCTAGACGCCGCTGGCAGCCCGGCCAAACAAATCAACGCAGCCGCGGGTCATGTCACGGGCTCCTTCAAGGATCCGGAAAAGGTGCGTGAGCTCGCATCCAAGGTTGACGTCCTCACTGTTGAGATCGAGCACGTCGATACCGAGGTGCTGGAGGAGGTAGCCGAGAAGGGCGTGCGCCAGGCCGACGGTAGTATCCGAAAAGTGCCCGTCCATCCTTCATGGCGGACCCTTCGTCTCGTGCAGGACAAGTTTGCGCAAAAAGAACACTTCGCCGCCAGGGGTGTCCCTATTGCCATGCAGGTGGATTTAAGCAACGGAGAGGACCTGCCCACCTCGCTGGCAAAGGCGGGGGAAAAGCTCGGGTTCCCGTACATGGTGAAAGCGAGGAAGGGGAGCTACGATGGCAGGGGCAATTTCAAAGTCAGCGGGCCTGAGGACTTCCCTGGTGCCGTTGAGGCACTAGGTAACCTCCCCTTATACGCAGAGAAGTGGGTGCCTTTTGTCAAAGAATTGGCAATCATGGTAGCTCGCACAGAAGATGAGAATGGTAGCTTGAAGCAGGTCTATTCTTTTCCTGTTGTGGAGACGGTGCATGAGGATGATGTGTGCAAGATGACCTTCATGCCTCCTCGCGGACTCAGCGACCCTGCTACAGTGTGTGCTAAGGCACAGAACGTTGCAGAGGAGGTTGTCAAGAGCCTATGGGGACGCGGGGTCTTTGCTGTCGAGATGTTCTTGTTGCAGGACGGTAAGTTTCACAAGTCGATGTACTTTGACCTAGCTAACTGTCCATAGGCTCTATCATGGTCAACGAAGTAAGTGCTCAGTGAGATATATGAATTTCCTAACTAACGATAGGTATTAGGTCGCACCCAGACCCCATAACAGTGGGCATCAATGGATAGAAGCCGTACCGCAAATGTCGCAATTCAAGGTCCAACTAGCCACTATCCTCGATACGATTCCCCCCAATTTCAAGGTCCAGCCCCGTGTCGATAAGGCGGTCATGCTTAATATCTTAGGCGGAGCCACACCAGAGGCACACCAGAGGCTTGTCAGTCTCACTCATAATTACATCGAGGGTATCGATACCTACCTTCATCTCTACGGCAAGCAGCCGTTGCCTGGGCGTAAAATTGGTCACATCACCTTTACGTCGAGTGCAGACATTGACCTCGAGGAGACGATTCAGCCTTTTGTGAACGAGGTTAATACGATGCGAGCGGACCGTATTGCCGCCAAGAAGACACAGCTCCGTCCTACTGCTGAGCCGCCTAAGTCTACTTCTCGCAGCTCACGAAGTCGGGATGCGCCTCTGGTTGTGGTGACAATGGGCTCCGACTCAGACTTGCCAGTGCTTGGCCCCGGACTTGACATTCTAGAGAAGTTTGGTGTTCCTTATGACTGCACTATCACATCGGCACACCGGACTCCTGCGCGAATGACGGAGCTGGCCAAGGGTGCAGCGGCTAGAGGCGTCAAGGTTCTCATTTCAGCTGCTGGGGGTGCTGCTCATCTTCCGGGCATGCTCGCATCGGAAACCCCTCTGCCAGTAATTGGTGTTCCTATCAAGGCGACGCATTTGGACGGAATAGACTCGCTTCACTCGATCGTGCAAATGCCTGTAAGTTTTTACTTTTTGTTTAATTAAGCTTCGAGATGGGTAATTCTAAGCTAACATCTTCCTAATAGCGAGGCATCCCCGTTGCTACAGTCGGTATCAATAACTCGACTAACGCAGCGCTATTGGCTGTTCGTATCTTAGGTTCCTATTTCCCCGAATACCAAAAAAAGATGTCCGAGTACCAGGACACGCTCAAGGTAGAAGTAGAAGGCAAGGCAGCGAGGCTCGAAGATATTGGGTATCAGGCGTATTTAGAGGAAAAGGGAAAGAGATAACGGCATCGAGTATCGTAATAAGGTCTTAGTAGGACTGCTTAGGAAAGGGCTGCGTGAATATTATAACTCGCTACTTAATCGCCGTATACTACCGAGGAAAAAAAAGAAGCATAGAAGTAGGAACATATCTTTCTATCTTTATTAGGACTGTATATATCCTCTATACTTAAGATAGGTAAATTAGTGCATCTAAGCAATGTCGAGATTGATAGAACCACGCATCGCAAATGTACAGGGGGGGAGAATGGCCCTCTTCGCAGCATGACAGAAGTCCCGAATCGTTCTCTTTTCTTAATGTAGTCGACAGTCATTGAATGCTATTTAGAGAGTAATATGTCATTGTTCGTAGCGCCTTGAGTCTGGCGCCTATGCGACGATAAGGAGACGCTCCGTGATTAAGGATCAACAGATAATGCTCTAGCCCGAAGAGAATGTCTCATTTATGCCGTAGTAAAAGTCGTGAGCATCAGAAGAGATGGTTCCGATCCGAAGACCTCGACGAGAACCCTATCGCCGCAAGTCGAATAACTTATAGAAACAAGGGTTATTCACAGAGATCAGTGGCATTCTCGACGATACGGCCTTCCAGACAAATCAAGTAGCTTATAAAGCCAAGTCATAGAGGTACGATAGCACTACCTGTATCCCTGAATTTACCAGTGCTATAGCGATAAGTTTCATAATATTTTAGTAGCTAAATATGCTCTAACGTTAGGTATACGGTATCTATAAAAGTAGAAAGATCTATAATACTAGATAAAAATAAAACATAAAAGGAGAGGAAATATACAATAGCTGGTATTCGCTGGTCGTCACTGACCTAACTACTAATCAGCCCCTTAGCAGCTGTTGCGAGTCACGTGTGGTAGTCTGTGCACCCTATACGTTGACCTCGCGTTATTATTTTATTCTAAACCTAAACCTAGCTAGCATTATTATTATTAATAATTATTACTCGTTTTTATTACCTTATTTCAATAGGTTATAAGCCCTCTGCTTCTAAAAAGCAGTTACGTTTTCTTTATTTTATCGTAAGCTTATAAGGCAACGATTTTTATTTCCCTTTAGCGTATATTTTATATTATACTTTCCTTCTTACTATATATATATTGCGGATATTCTATATTAAGCTTCTACTACGTTAGTTTAATCGTATATACTTACGATTTTCGTATACAACCTAAATCGTCATCGATGAGGTTACCTTTTACAAATATAGACTAATAAGGCTAATAAGGCCAAGGTTAATAAAGCCAAGGTCAACAAGGCTAAGGCTAACTACTACCACTATAATCTACGAATCAAACTACTATTATTAATAGGCACGGGACTATATAAGGTATATCTTTCAAGCTAAAGAATATAGAATAACTCGAGATATAGGAGGATAAGATTATAATTACATTACGATAGTATAGATACGTATAGGCGTTTTAAGAAGACCTAGTATAGATAATAGACTGGGTATTGCGATTAATAGACGCTAATATAGTATAATTACTACTTATTAGTATTAACGACGAAATCTAGCAAGTAATAAAAATCTAAGGCTAGAATCCTTATAGTTCTATATATACGACTATATAAGCGATTAAGAATATACTAATAGGAAGACCTATAAACCTTACGTATTAAGTAGTATATAAATTTATCTCTATAAAAAGGGAAAACTTTATAACGACTAAAGCCTTTCTTAAAAAAATTAATATACTTTACTCGAGACTAACGAATCGTTACTGAATTATAAATTAAAATTAGAATAGGACTATCTAAATCCTAAACGATCTCTAGGTCGAACTAATCCTTAAAAGAATTAAGAAGACTTATACTAATTCCTATTAATATTAAAAGAATAAGTAATATAATAGAAAAGAAGTAATAAAACTAGAAATCTAATATTACTTAATTAGCATTTACTATTAAAAGACTAAACCGATAGATAATAGGTTTTATATTTAGATAAATAACTATAGTAAAGCTACTAGTAATAATAAATTCGAGAAGAATAATACAAAGGAGACGATTAAACTTAAGTATAGTTGCTTCGTTAAGCCCGGCAGGTCTAAGCACCTAGAATCTAAGTACTAGAAGAAATACCTAGAGCTATACCTTAAGGCTAAAGAGAAGTTAGTATAGAAAGACTAGAAAGGAAACCCCGATATTTCGAATATCGAAGGAATATTTAGTAGCTTTAGTAGCTACGTAAGCACGAGTATAGACTTCGCCTTAACGATATACGAAATACCTCTAGAAAAGCTCTTTATTTACGATAATAGCTATAGCCGCTACGTTATTAATAACCTTTAATAATTTTATATTAAGCAGTATCTTAGTAAGAGAGAAGACGCTATATTTATAAGCAATAGCAGAATAATTCCTATTGCAGCAATTAGCAATACGTATATACTTAATATAGGAAGAGTACTACGCCTAGCTAATATAATATATTACCTAACCGTACCGATAAATATAATTAGTATAGGCAAACTAAGAGCTAAAAGTATTATTTACGATAGGATATAAAATACCCTTATCTATAAGAATATAGGGAAGCAAGTCGCTTAATATAAATAGGTTAATAATATTACTACTATTAAGCTAGTACTAAATGCAGAAGACATTATATTAGCAGCTTTCGCAGGTATAGCTATAAAGGTAGTTAACTACGACCTTATATATTATAGATTAAGTTATGTAAGTAAAAAGCGAGTCTTACGCGCCTACTAAATAGCTAGAATCTAAGTAGATTAATATAGCTTAAAGGATTATTATTATAAGAGCTACTACTTTATAAAAGCACTTTAGAATATTAATTACGAAAAGTCTATTTAAGCAAATAGCTTCCTATCTTATATCTATTAGGATTTTATTATATATAAACCTATAGCTTATAGAAGCATATAGTATATACTTTACGCTATCGATACCTAGAGCGGCTTCTATTAAGTTATTATAATAACTAATTATAAAGATATTATCCCTACTATAAAGGTATAGAAAAAAGCTATAGAAAATTACGCGCTAATATAAGTTTAAGTATTCTACTTCGATAATATAAAGGAATTCGTATCTAACGAGATAAATACCTTCTATACCGAGGAGGGAATTATAGTAAGGACTAGTATGCCTTACGTGCCTAAATACTAAAGCAGAGTCGAACGTATTAATTAGACTCTCGTCGCTAGAGCGAAAACTAATATTATTAATATATAGATATTAGACTAACTTTAGCCCTATACTATAGAGTATTAGGCAAGACTTAATAACTTCTTACCTATATATATAAATAAAGACTCTAAGCCTCCGATTATAAAGATAATAAAGAGTATTAATAACGAATTTAAATATAATATCTACTACCTTCGCACCTAGGGATATATAGTATATATACATATCCTAGAAGCTAAGAGGAAGCGCGCCGAGAAGATAAATAAGCAAGCCTAGAAAGGTAATTTTATTAGTTTCGAAAGTAACTATAGTTATATCGTAAAGGTCTAGGTACCTAGACTAGAGAAGGTTATTTATGCGAGAGATATTTGCTTCTACGAAAGAAAGCAAGATTAACTAAAGGTTACTAATAATATTAAATATAAGACTACCTTAATTAACCCTAAAGTCGATAAAGCTATATACTCAATATAATTCGTAAGGATTATAAATATATAGGATACTATATCTTAGCCGTAACCTTAAAATAAAGAGACTCAAGACGAAATACTTTAAAACGAAGAGACACGAGACGAAGAACCTTAGGACGTAGAAATATAAGACGCTTAAGATAAGGAGGTGTGGGAGCCTTAACCTAAGATACTAGTACGATTAAAACTACTCCTACCTTTTCTTTTCGTTTTATACCCGAACTTAAGATTAAGTCTAAAAATAAAAAAAATAATTAAAATATTTAATTTAGATAATCCGATCCTAAACGAAATCGAACGTCTAATGCCTAAATATATAGCGAGACTAACAAAAAGGCAGAGGGAAACTAAATAAGATCTATACTAAGGTAGTCTAATAAAGATAATTACTACCGGAAAGCGAAAGGACTATATAAAACGAAATAGTTTTTAGTATTTAATTACTATATTTCAATAGAAGTCTAATATAGTTAATCGTTTTTTCTATAGCTCGGAAGGTATCTATTTTAATCTAGACTAAGTTTAGGAAGAGGAACTTAACTATTGTTTTTTTAGCCCTACGAGTCGATAAAGATATCGCGTAATACCTTAGCAAAGCTCCTCGTTATTTAACAGCAGTACGCAAGTAGAATGACTACGAAACCGTATAGTAACTAGCTAAATAGAAGGAGCTAGAAGAGATCGCTAAGAAAGAGGTATAGACTCTAGTTAAGAAGCTAAAAGACTAGCCTATGCTTAGAGGTAAATAGGTATACGTCGTGAAGGAACTAGCTAGCAAGCCTACCTATATAAAGGCACGATAGGTAGCTAGAGGAGATTAGTAGACCGGCAATAACTATAAGGTAGAAGACTTCTACTCTACTATTATATACATAGTAACCTTTAGGACCTTCTATATAATAATTACAATAAGCAGAGATAGCTAGCAGTAAGCTAATATAAAGGTTATATTTCTTTATACTAACGTATAATAAAAAGTCTATATCGAGCAGCTAATAAGCTACGAAGATAATACTAATCGCGTATACTTTATTAATAAAGGTCTCTATAGCTTACGCTATTCCCCTAAATAATAAAACAATACCTTTACCGATCTACTTAAAATAATTGGATTTCGATTACTTAAAAGTAATCTATATATTTATATTAGAAATAATAGAGTTGAACTTCTTATTTATATTAATAACTTAATCGTATCTAGTCCAAACGACTCTACTATTAATATAGTATTTAATAAGATCAAAAGACTTATATCTCTTAAGAGACTAGGCGAACTATAGTTATTCTTTAATTTAGAAATTACTCGTGATCTATAAAAGCAAACTATTAAGCTTACGTAAGAGAAGTATATTAACGTAGTTATTAAGAAATTCGGTTTAAACGAGATAAACCCTACCGATACTCCCTAACTACTAAAGCTAGAGATTCTATATAACTAGAAGGATTATAATATTATAATAGAGTCTAAGTAGTAGCTTAAATAAACTAGCAGACTAAACTAGATTATGTAAGGCACGAGGCCTAATATCGTATTCGTCATATCTAGGCTAAGTAGCGCGAATATAGGCGCTAAAGAAATATATATAAAGATCTTTAAATATCTACTATACTATCTAAAGAAGACCTCTAAACTTAGCATTATACTTAGAGGTAATTACGATCTTAAGGATACTAAATTAAGTATATACGTAGACGCTTCCTTTGCCGATAACCTGCCTAAATGCATTTCTATAGCAAGCTATATTATCTATTTTAGAGATAGACCTATAATATAGAAATCTAAGAAGCAGACTCTAGTCGCCTATAGTTTAATTAAGTTAGAATTTATTAACTTAACTTTAATAGGTATCTCTATGCTTTAGGTATCCTAGATAATAAAGGAACTTAGTTATAAATAGCTACCTAGATTAATTATATTTACTAATAGCTAAAACGCTATAAATATAGTACTTAACCCTACTAATATAGTATATATAAGGTATATTAACATTAGGTATAAATAGATAATTAACTATATTACTAAGAGGCATATCGATTTATATTAAATCCGAACCGATACGATAACTGCGGATAGCCCAACGAAGCTTCTATTAAGTAATAAGCACTGAGGATTCCTAATCATATTAGGAATAACTATATAAGGATATTACTAATTAAGGAGCGATATTAATAGTTACGAAGAGGAAATACTACGATTAGACTAGAAAAGGGATCGTAATAAACCTTATTCCTTAATAGATAGACTAGTATAGTATATTAAGTTTAAGGGGCAGTATTGCGAGTCACGTATAGTAGTCTATACACCCTATACGTTAACCTCGCGTTATTATTTTATTCTAAACCTAAACCTAGCTAGTATTATTATTATTAATGATTATCACTCGTTTTCATCACCTTATTTCAACAGCAGCTTAACTATAGGAGAGCGGATGGGATCCCGTGCTTCCTACTAGGTATAGTCGTATGTATCAATTCTCCATTCAGAGATACCTTATAAAGAAGGTTGCCACACTACGCGCCGAAAGACGGTCTAAATAATATTACACAACCTATACAAAAATTACTACGAGCCACTCTCCAACGCGTTTCCCGTTACTTTAGGAGAGGCACCTATGTACTCATGTATCTTATAGGAAAACACAAGGACCGGGACTACCGCACTATTAATAAGTGTGCCTGCAGGTCAGAACCGACGACTAGAAGAAATTGGTCACTGTGCCGTAAAATTATCATGCGGCAACGCCTCATAAGTGAAGCCCGTCTACTGGTCGAAATCGGATTGCACTTTATTGCACTATGCACACTCACCCGCAAGATGTTAATTCACGCAATATTACGAGACAGAACCCGAACATCAGATTACGCGACGGATGATTCACGAATACGCAGGAAAGTCTAGACAACCTCAAAAGATAGGATTAGCAACTACGCAGGGCTGCCTCTAAACGAAGTCGAGGGGCAATTACGTATTGTTAAGGATTGCATCGAGACTTGGGATTTAAGGCGAACCCTTTTAGGCGATCTTATATTATCCAATATGTAAACTGCATTCGGACGTTTAGATGGCGAACAGATCTGGGATATACGTCCTAATAAGGCGGCTCGGTAGATCGAGGCAACGTTTTACTTTGAGACATCTGAATGTGGAAATCTTTTTGGTGTCCGGGATGTAATTTAGAAATAGTAGCGCTGGGAGGCGATAAATAGTCGAAACTCAGAAGCTTAAAGTCATAAATATCATATATTCGTCCATCTGAAAAATTCTAATAATCTTGCCCCATAACTCCAGCTTTGCTATATACGGAGAAAAGGCCACACACACACACACACACACACACACACACACACAAGGTTTAAAACGTAATTCCCCAATCGATCTATTCATTATCATCGTCGTCATCGTCATGCCAGGTCGTACGTTCTTTTCTCCTCCCAGGCGGGCGTCCGCTCAGGTAGACAATCAAGCTACCAAGCCGTGCTCAGCTCGGATTTCTTCCTTTGTGATTTACTGATTGATTGGCCGGTTGGCGGCTAAGGTAGTAATAGTCATGGAAAGGGATCATCTTGGAGCTAATAGAGGACCCCTCTCTTGCCGCAGACCAATCTCGTAAACGAGGTACGCTCGAGAGCGATCTCCTCCTCTCGACCTTTGCCCAGACGCACCTCCCCGGCATGACGCCCGCCCAGATGTCGCAGTACGACCTATTCGTCGACGAGAACGACTGGGATATCTACTACTGGGCAACGCAGCTCGAGCCCGACGCCGCGAGCAATCCCCCAGTAGCCGAGTCCCCCGCTAGTGCCACCTCGCCGGACAACACGCAAGATCTGGTGACCCGCGATGCGCCGAAGGGCGAATGGGCGCAGACGGTGGGCAACTTCCGCCCCGCGTACCGACCTGTGCCTGCTCGGTGGAGGGACAGCGAGATTCTAACCCTGCTGAGGGAGCATGTGAAGATGAGGAGCGTCGATGGTGGGGAAGGTCAGGGCATGGGATTTATGCCACCCTTGGAGACAAAGTAGGATCGCTCCTATGAGAGAACTCTAGGCTTAGGGGTCACTTGTAGACTATATTAATCTCCGGCCTACTCTATCCAAGTGCGACGGAGTTCTTCCTTGTTAAATCCTTCTCTATGGGCATGGTTCTGCGGTGATAGGGCTCTCCGTTCGGAGAGTTTTTACCGCGACAACGCCCCCTTCTATAACAACTGACAATAACCCTGAAATTTCAAGCTCAAATTCCTTCCCTTGTTATCAACTGACTATACCTGATTTTCGAAGCTTTGTTGGGTCCGCAATATAGACCTCTCTTTCGTAATTGCCCTTCTTGCTCTTGATGCTGATTACTGTGTGAAAGGTGAAACCGTTTTCCTTGTAGAATTGGCCCTCCTCAGGACACGCCTCAACATACACCCAGTGATTGGCGGGCAGGCCTTTTCTTAGCACATGGTGCAGCATTTCGCGCTTTTGACCGTTGTTGTCGTTGTCAGGGCTATTGGTCCAGACTAGGGTCAGTTCTGAGACCTTTTGTCCGCTCACGGTAGGAATCCCCTGCCGCATTTTATCGTCTTCACGGAGCCACTTCTTCAGTGCATTGCCGGTCAATGTGCCAATTAATGCGCCAATTAATGCGCCAATTGAGAGCTCTTGGGACTCTTCCAAGTAGGCGAAGCCAAGTGTTGTTGGCTGGCAAGCACACTCGTTTGACGGTTGGTAGTAGGACATGCACTTGTCGTGGCTTCGGAATTGTGTAATTGAGAAGCGGCGGACATAGATCCACTTCTTATTGGAATATTTGTCGCCTTTAGGACATTCGTCACCTTCCTCTTCCCTAAGGAGGATGTGGTGGTGCTTGGGAAGCCCCTCAATATCGTGTAGTGTGAAAATGGATGCGGACGATATAGCCTCCTTGCTGACCCGTTCGATGACGGGTTCTGAGATTGTTGAATGATGCATAATGAGGGTCTCGATGGTTGGGAGAAGTTTTATAAAATCAAGAAGCGTGGGAAGAATGGTATATGGAACGATCAGAGAATGATTCGAGACATGTAGAGCAAGAGGTCGTAGAGGAGAGGAGGAGAGGTGATGGGCCATGGTTTATATTGGCCTACCTCACCTCCGTGAACAGATGTGAGTTCATCCATGTCATGTCCAAACACCACAAAGCGCAAGGGGTCACGGAAGCTTCATGACGACAATACCAAATCTGTGAACAGCCTCCAGGCCCGTCTCAGGATTGCCTGTGGCTATGTTTTACCAAAACTGTATGCCTGATTCACTATACGCCTGCTCGGTAATCCAGAAAATGGACAACCTGAAGCTTTCCAAGTTCATAGGGACCAACACTGCCCGAGTTGTGCTTGTACGTATGCGTTCCATTTTCGTGGAAAATATGGTCGACCATGTCCGGTGCAGTTCGAGACAAAGGTTGATTCGAACTGTCGTGAAACACCACCAGAAGCCGTGATGATGCTCGTGTTCGGTGCCAACACCCCAAACCTTGATGAAACACGAAGTGGTTGGGGAGTCCTTTGTCGTCTAAAGGCATCATGCGCGGGGAGCCACGCTCTGGGGGATCCTGATTGTGGCTGGCGCCGCTGGCCTACATTGTGACAGTGAGAAGACGCTAGATCTAGATATTGGGCGCCATGTTGCACCTAATGACGTGTGCGAGCCGGCAAGTAGTCGTTCTAGAAAGAATACAATGTTTTGATAAGGCTTAGCATGTTTGGGGCTAGCACGGACTTGTACTGTAAGAGCACTCGCTTCTGGCCCTCACACGATTTTAATGGGCCAGCCTCGTAGTCATAGCATCCTTGGATGTTCTCGAAATCATGATGTTGCTACTATGGAGTACGGGGTACTGGCGTATTTACATACGCCCGGTGGAGGAGTAGGGACCGACATGCATACATATATATGTACGACATACGGAGTACATACGGATTACAACGTACGGAGTATAGCAGATCCTACCAGGCGATGCTAACGGAGAAATGAGAAATGGAAGGGGGAAAAGAACATTTTAGCGGGCCCCTTTTCCTTCTACGGCGTACATCGCTCCGTTCCGCCCCGCCCCGCCCCGCCCCATCCACGCTAGAGATGAGCTTGGCTCAACTCTAATAATGATAACAAGGAAAGGTGCTGTAGAACTGTTCAATCCCGTCTTCAGTTCGGTTCCCTGCTGATGGGGGCGCCGACTTGTTCCTTGCACGGACTATTATCGTGGTCTCTCGTGACTTTCAGCCTCACGGTGGTGAACTTACTGGGACCTGCGTTTCAACTTGTTAGCGGTGATGCGGAATTTTTTCTTTTTTCTTAGACGAGCTAATAAATCAACATGTATTGAAGTGTTAATATTCTCTGACTCGCAGGTGGCTGTAGTCTCAAGAGCGTAGTAGCTAATAACTTTCGCCTACTGGTCGCCGAGCAGGCGCCTTCACCAAGACGCTACGGCGTACTCCGTATTGCGATAGCAAGTTACTTGGTGATAAAAATAGCACAGCGCGATTCCGGCAGCCGGCACGAGAACGAAGCGATTTGACGTCATCGGTGTGAGGCATCGGAGAGAGGGGAGATGGTATTCCATCCACGGATCTGCAGGAACACTATTATCAACGAGATCACAGCCTACTACTGCATATCCGATGGGCGCGCGCCGGGATATCTGGGATCTTCAAATGTATATACAATCTTAAGCCGTGGAAAGTCATAGAATCCATCTACGACTCTTGTTACGGCCGCTACTCTTCGGAGGCGATTGAGGTATCGGCAACCTTTCCCCCTTTCATGATTATCTTCCCACTCGCGAGAATCTGACCATGGTTCCTAGATGCTGGGACGTTCAATTTGGCCACCTCGTTTTGCTGTCACTCCTTCCTGTCCAGGCTGCCGGTGAAACACATTGTCAAAGCCGTGCATCATCAACAGCTGACGCGGAGTCTTTGTTTCTGGGGTTTGCACAGGCCCAGTAGCTACTATTCTCAGCGTATTCTTTGATATGAGGCCCAGCTACAGTATCAACCATGTGAGATGTTTTCTTTTCTTTCTTTAAATTTTTTTCTGCTTTTTATTTTAAGAAATCTGATCATTGTCAAGAGGGAGAAGCTGCTATGGCCATAACGTGCGAAGAGAAAAAGAATAGAAAAAAACAAGGACAAAAAGAAAAGAAAAACGTGATCCGTATCTAACTAATGTTGTCGTAATTACACAGGAGATCCTTAATCTCCCCATGGAAGTGCCCAGCGTCTGTAGCTACTTTGGAGGCTGTCCACCCTTCCGAGGTCTTCGTTCCTCGTTTGAAACCTTCCGATTCAAGCACCACCTTCAGGAGGTCGACGTCACCCAGCCGTGTCGCATAATGAATCGGGTGCCAGCCGCCGGGACCAGGGCGTTGGACGTAACCGTGAAGTTCCAAGATGAACCTCGCGCAGCCGAGCTTGTTGTACGTGAATGCGGTTGACAACGGAGTATGACCCTCGGCGTCAAACCGAGAGATTAGCGCCAGATCCGGGCAAGCTCTCCATAGGTCCTCAAGAACACCCTCGTCACCTGACCAGCAGGCGTGGTGGAAGACATTTCTGCCTTGGGTATCAGGTCCGTCACCAAGGCGTGCGCCCTTGTCTATGAGGAGGCAGACGCATTCCCGACTATCCATGTACATACAGATAGCCGGGCGACGCTCTAAATCAAGCACATTGACGATGGCGTTTCCAGTCCTATCGCAGAGCATCTCGATTACCTTGAGGCGGTGGTCTTCGCCGCTGGCCTGTCTCCCACTGGCCCTCTTGCACCATCGGGTCAGCGCCATGGTCAAGAAGAGCTTTGACACACGCTGAAGACGAAAAGCAGGCGACTAGGAGCGGAACCTCATCCCACTTGTTCATCTTTTCCAATGTCTTACTCTTCTCCTCCTCCTTTGACTCGTCGAGTATTCCTAGCGCCGTTTCTATGGCTGCAGCAGACAAAGACTTGGCTGCCAGATGGACGAGATTGGCCCCGAGACGGTCAGACACGGCCGAACGCCGAGCCTGCCACTCTTTTTTCGCGAGCTCTGCCATGCAGAGAGTCTGGCCACAAACTGTGGCCCAGGAAAGGGCTGTCCATTGGAAGACCTGGTCTTTGCCATTGACCAGGTCTAAACATGGAGCTTTCACGCCCTGCTCGGCAAAGGACCGATATAGCTCGAGCACCTCTGCATGGAGGGCAGGTAGATTCCTTGCTTTTGCTTTGCGCTGAGACCTATCGGTTCTGTCTGGGGCATTGTTTGCATTCTTCACGAGGGCCAGAAGACTATTGTAAGATTGGTTAGCTCTAGCCAGAAAGTCTATTGTAAAAAGAAAAAGAAAAGTCTGCGTCGAATACCGGAATCAAAGGAAAGAAGGAAAGAAGGAAAGAAGGAAAGAAGGAAAGAAGGAAAGAAGGAAAGAAGGAAAGAAGGAAAAAATCACTTACTCTCGCAAGAGCTGGAGCTGGTTGTCGCCGCGGTACGCCGTGCAGGCGATGACCTTCTGAATCGGATTCAGATCGAGGTCTTCCGCTTCGTCCTCCTTGAGCCCTTCGCCTGAAGCTAGGTCTTTGAGAAGACGAAGCTGACTTGGGGTCCTAGAAGATCATCTGGTCAGCCTTCCGTACTCAAATATATAGTGATGTACATTGCGGTCAACGAACCTCCCCCCCCACTCTGTCGCATTGGGGTCGCACCCCAGCTCCTTGAGCCTATCTGCCAAGTCATGATGTCCATAGTACGAACTGGACTATACAATATCAGTATGTTTCTTATTCTTACCACATGTATATAGTACTCACATGGAGTAGGGTCCAACCGTCCGGACCCTGGTCGTGGATTGTTGCTGTTCCTCTTTGAAAACAATCCAGAAGTCCATCCCAATTCCCATGCCTCGCATGCACGAGGGACTCCCATACCCCGGGGACCTGGCGGTACGTCCCGAGGGCATACCGAATCCGAATCCGTCGTGAGAAACTGTCCAGGATCTTCACCCTTTGGAGAAGGTCCTGGGCCCACAGCAGGAGAACTCCAGTTCTTGTAGTCCTCCGGCAGTTTAGCACTGAGCAGGGTACCCTACGACCAAACTTTAATCGGTCTTCATGGCACCCGCATATGCATTCAGGTCCACAGATTTTGCGCGTTACTATGATAGCTTTGCTGATTCCCTTCACGTCACTTCCAGGAGGCGGACCTCTTATCTGGTGAGGAGAGTGAGGGTTATCCGGAGGCAGTAGTGCCATGCTAGCACCGGCGAGGCAGTAATATGGAGTGGATGCCCCCGGTTGACCTTTAAGATGCATGATGTAGGACTTCCCCAATTCCTTTTCAGTATCCCT
The DNA here is from genome assembly GCA_003012115.1 of Trichothecium sympodiale. Lineage (NCBI taxonomy): Eukaryota > Fungi > Ascomycota > Sordariomycetes > Hypocreales > Trichothecium > Trichothecium sympodiale. The sequence goes on from PXOB01000162.1 coordinate 18,206, forward strand.
ATAAATGAGTTAGCTTAAAGTGTCTCGAGAAACATGCCTCATTTCATATACATCTTATTCCACTGGAGCCATTTTTCCAATGACCTCCGGTTTTCATCAAGGTCTCGCTGTAGCTTCTTAATCTGCACACTCCCCGAATTACCCGTTTGATTGGCCAGTTGTAGCTCGCTGTTCAGCTTCTCTAGAGTGGTGATGCACACAAGCAGAATTTCATGAATGTACGGGACGGAGACTTGGCGCGTAGATGTGATCCTAATCTTAACTTGACGTAGAACTTCGCCAATTGCGTACAAGTCAATTTCGGAGACGGACAGGTGGTGAGACAGACTTTGCACATCGGCTAGATTGCGTCTGAATGGTTGGATACGGCTGAGGATTGTATTCTTGTATTCATAATCTTCGATACGAGGCATGATGTATAGAGAAGGGGTGACGTAAATAAATAGCGGTGATTATAGAGGATTGTATAGTCATAGAGCAAAAGACCAAGAATATAGAGGTAAAAGAAACATGGAGGTAGACGAAAAGCGCAATGAATGAATAACCAGGAGTGTGAATCAATATATTGCGAGGAAGACTAGGATGATCGGATATTAGGGAGTATGAGCTAATAGTCAGGCAAGCTACGAAAGTATGGGTTATCAACAAAATGCATTTAGCAAGGTATGACCAGATCTACGCCAGTTGCATGACGCTTGATGGGAAAAATGAAGCTTGTCAGGAATATCATTCCTAATCTCCACTAGAGCTACGTGATGTGACCCTTGAATCACCCCTAAACTAGGCCAGGAGAAAGAGACCCCTAGAGTTACGATGGTTATCGCCGACCATAGTATGAGCATAGCGAAAGAGCTAAGCATAAGGGATTGCGCGTAGGAGCATATCACACTATAAGGAGCATTAAATAATACATGTACCGGTATACCAGATATTCCAGGAGGGTTCATTGTAACCATGTATCAGCGCAGCGGAGCTCAACATGAGGGCTCTTAGCGTTTATATAGGATCGTCTTTGGTTTGGGTTTAATATTATAACTGAAACTGGTGGGAAAGAGAACAGATGCCGAATCTTGCCAGATTTGGTGCCCAACGGGTTGTGTTTCCTTTTCATTCATCTGCCACGCTATTGAGCAAGCTCGTTCAGCTCTCAAAGCTAGCTGAAGAAGTCAGGTCTAGTATCCGACGCTATCAGCCGCTCCTCCACTGAGACTGCCCCTTTTTTTCGTCGATTTGTACACAGGTATACTTTGGTATGTATTTCAGATCCGTTAGCCTGTATACGTTTCCCAGATGGCCCGTCGATCCACTAAGAACGTGTTTCTATTCTTGTCTAGTGTAGCTATTACCCTTGTTCTCTGGACTGCCTGATAAATGGCTCTCTTCGTTGTGTTATATACCACATCAATCATCATGTATGGCACTTGCGGTCTATTTCCACGAGCTTGCCTCATATCTGCCTTCTTTTCGCCGGCAAGTATTTCTCTAGAAATATCTCAAAGGAGTAGGCATCTATTTGTGGGAAATTGCGAAAGCTGGGAAAATGTTCACTACGTACTATTCGATGATGTCTCGAAAGAACGGATCTACCAAGCACATACTCATCAAGCTCGATACCGAATCAGAAGCTAAAAATAACCGGACTAAGGGTAACCGAAATTGGTTTTATGCGATAAAGCGGAAGTTGGGCCGTGGCCGACGGCGTGTTGCCTATTGATGGCTTGAAAGAATGAATCTACCGGACTGTAGCCAGCTGTCATCAGAAATTGCGCAAGATGGGGAAAAAACCTGACGGCGCGTTGCCCAATAGCGGTGTGAAGAACGGATCGATTTACCATGGGCCTGGAACTCATTGGCTTGGCGTCAGACTAGGCGTCATACAATTGAAATCAATAGACAATGCCAACCTGATTGTTACGAGTTTTGTGTGTGTGTGCGTGTGTGTGTGTGTGTGTGTGTGTGTGTGACGGTATCCCTTGACTTTTTGCACCTAAAGACCTACTAATCATCAGGAGACAGACGAATACGACCTCGTCGAGGAGACACGAAAAACAGAAAAGTACAGCTGTTGCGGCTTCTCTGTGCTTTCATCGGCCACCATGACATCAAGGTTCGTTCCGCAGTCCCTCCCTGCAGCGTATCACTGTGACAGCCCCACCAATGATCGGCTACTCTGCACCTTCCAAGGAATTACCACAACAAACATGTTGGCAACCAGTGCATCATTCCTGTTACGCCCCTTCCCTTCCGCGTTCCCCGCCCACACAATCCGGACCTGTTCAAGTGGGCAGGGCTTAGTAAAATGGCCTGCAGGTACTCCGTACACATTCTACACATTTCCGTTGCATGGTACAGGGCTCCGCCAGCCTGGGCCTAGACCTAGGTCAAAAATAAGCCAGCGGTCCCTGAAACACTGTCCTTGGATGCAGGCACCGTTGTCAGTCGATGCGGTGCTGGTTCCAGCTCGCCGTCTTTTTTGGATGGAGAGCTGGAGCCCAGATATCTCCAACCATCCTCTTCTGACCTGCTCCACCCTCTCCCCTCATACCCTTTCTGTCTCCCTCACCTTCCCTTGGCGGCTAATGATTGAAGATATGGACTTCATCTTTATCAAGGTCGCATCTACTTTCTCCTCTCTACGTCGTCTTGGGCCCTTGGCGTCAAAATATCACCTTGGGTTGGCCACCAGGGCTATGTATCCTGAGCGCTATAGCGTGGGCTACCATAGTCGGAACAGGGGCGACAATGTAGTTGAAGCCGAAACCGTCTTTCCCGGAACATCCTTCTGAGGCTATTAGTTGGAGGATCCAAATGGGCTAAATTGGCAACTAGTGGAATCGCGACTCTTTATCAATCATGATTAGCAGAAGAATCTAACATTGCCACAGGCCTTAAGTCTGCTGTTCGATTAGACCATTGCTATCTTCACCATTGCAGAGCTTCAGGCTTACCAGGGAATGAGCTATTCTGGCAGTCTTCCGGTCTAATACCTTCCGAGTCCCCAAAACATTCAATTGGTGTGCTTCCTCCACGGTACTTCACCATTCTCCATTCTCCATATGGTACGTTCCATGGTGGAGAGAAACTCACTCGGAGGATGTCGACCTTCTTTACTAACTGCTATTTGCTCATAGGCGGCCCGAATCCTTAGTACTATCTACAACGATATACCGACCGGCAACATCTTACCAGCTAAGGAGTGGCAGTCGTAAACGGGGGCAGAAACTCGGCGCTGCCAATAGTATATATACTCGACACGTACGAAGCCAGCGACCAAGCAATAATTGCCGAGTAATCGTCTTGCGTAAAGGCCCACGCATTGCTACGGCCGAATACCTCTATGATGGTCTGCAAACTCCTCGCAAAACGTTGGTTGTCCGGGGAAGCAGATCTGTGAGCCTTGTCCTCTATGGACAGCCCGCATGGCAAACATACAAGCCTCATATACGCGACCTGGTTGAGAAGGGTGAGATGGGTGATTGACTGGTTGGTGTGCTCTCGCCTATTCCTAGCATGAAGATGCCCCCAATTAAGTTCGAAGTACACGTTGGATTAGTAGTCCACGATGTTCATAACCAAAGCAGTTTCGTCGTATCAGTCTTTCGCCTCGTTGTATATATGACACAGGTTCTCTCACTTACCCAGCAACTATCATGGCTGTATACGGACAGGCCTTCGACGAGCTTGCTGGTCATAGTCGTGAGTGCCCGCGTCCGGACATTGCACAATATACCCGTTTCTCCCTCTGTCTTATGCCAACGAGGACTAGCTCGGTAATCGAAACTGTCCTGCTCTCTTTCTCTTCTTACTCCCTACTTATTATATGTTTTCTTGCAATTTTCGACGTAATAAACGCATAGTCATTCAACACTCAGTCATCCCAAAATATAGCCTAGAGCTGTAGCGCTCCTTATATACGAAAGATAAAGTTCAACAGAACCAGGCCGTCAAGAATTGTACGGACAGTCCACCTCTCCCAGACCCAAAACTCAAAAGGAAAGCACTTCTTTCGGTTGAAATCGCAGCTAGTATGCCACCTTCTTACCTCTTCCCTTCCTCTTTGGCAGTGTTGTTGCTGCAGCAATTGACTCTCTCTAAAAAAGGGCACAGCCTTCCCCCTGACAGCATTTGCCAGTATCTGTGTGGCAGCAGATTTAACGTCAGGTTGAATCATAACCTAACGACCTGATTTCGACAAACATCTTCCTCCTTCTACCCGTCGTTTGTACACCGAGCCACCTGAATGTTAGGGGCCTTTTATCCCATAATCCGCCGGCGATATCCTGGCACCTGTTTCGTTTCAAGCCTGGCTTCCAATTGCCGGTCTCCTGGTTATGTAGCACATATGGCTGTCATAGCGATACAACCATGCCGCCCTGTTTAGCCTTCCACCAGATCATACGAGGCTATCCTCCTCGTCTATGCCCGGTATGGGTCGCAAAATAAGCACTCGACAACATATTGTGTATCGACAAATCTTCCTGACCACTCTCCGGATATCACATGCATCTACTTGTTGTGAAGTAAGTCGTGGGTGCACTTTCGGTTCGGGGCAAGAGCTTTGAGCCCCAACATCCAAACTTGACTTGATCTTTCTGCCCGATCGTACCTTCTAGGTTTCTAGGTAAGGCATTCCGAGTACATCGATGTCGGTGGCTTCTGCCGTATTCCTTTTCCGAACCTGGATATTAGAGCGTCCTTTAAATTAATATGATCCCCATTACTCGCCGTGATACTGCACAGACCATCAAAGCATATAACCCTGCATTATGTTCCAAATCCAACTTTCTAGCTAACATATCTCCTATGATCATCACCACCTTCATCACCTGTTAAAAGACAAAGGTGATGATGATCATGAGTAATGAACAGCTAGCTAAAGTTGAGTTCATAATAGAAACGTAAGTTTATCATAGTATGTAGTCTATATATTTACACGTTACCTATGATACCGCTCCTTGAACCTAAGATTACTCTTTTTATTGTTTTATTCATTTATTTACTCACCTTTCGAATCCCGACTCCATAAGCGCGAAGCCATAAGGGCCAGTCTTCTCAAACACAATACGAGGCTTCAGCCTCATAACACAATCAAGCCACATATACCCCTATGGCGTAAAGCTCTATTACAACCCGTCAGACGAACACAGCAAGACTATCTGTTGTAAAAGATGAACCTCACTATATTTCTATTTTATCCCTTTATAATATCTTCCCACTTTACAAGTATTTCCTCTCGTTTTGACATTATAACACTGAGGGTCTCAGGGCGGCCTCAAGGTTCGAGCATGTGCTGGGCATGCTTACTAGGCCCAAGCGGTCTCCTGCAAAGGACGCGCTTAGAAGGCTAAAGTTCTCGTTAGGCAGAACCTACCTGAAGTGCTTTTTTGTTTACTTTTAGAAGCACTATTGTAATCAGTAAAGAGTCGAGAAACTTTGTGTGATGTAAACAGCAGAAAAGTGCTGAGTTGGGAGGAAGGTAGTTAACGATAGAATAGGTGGCCCGTCGTGAATATTAATGGACCTGGTAGTTGGCTCTGTACTCATTTGTTGTAGCTAATAAAGAAAGATATTTCATTACGAACAATAGCATAGACGGCTGTCCATTTACGGATTTATGTCCTACGAGCATAATAAGTGTCTGCCAATTCCAAAAAAAAAAAAAAACTCATCATCATACACTGTGCTCATCATATACCGTGTGCTCATCATATACCGTGTGCTCATCATATACCGTGTGCTCATCATATACCGTGTGCTCATCATATACCGTGTGCTGGGCAACGTCATCGCGGGAGGCGTATGTGTTTATAGTGGTTGTACATCAAGGTCGAGCCGCTGCAGTTGGGGAAACGGCGGCGCGTTATATAAGCCGAGCGATCGTCGGGAGTGAGACTGAAGAGGACGAATTCAAGATATTACAAATATTACAACGACATGGGTCAGGGAACAGGGAAGAGTAGGCAGTGACGAGGACAACAAGGATTGTTTCATCGCGTCAAGGCAGAATGAACCTATAACAGCTTAACATTTTATAAATCACTGCTTTATTGGTATTCGGGGTTATATATATATAATGTCGCCCAACCGTCCTAATTTTGCTCGTTGTTATCTAGTTTAACAGTAATTAGGCCCGCATGGCTTGTTTATCGTTAGACTATAGATTTACGCTAATCTCGTCGGATATCGCAATGGAAAGATAGCAAATGATACCGATACCTGAACGGTATAAGAGAAGTGGGATTCAAGGGGGGGGGGGCTGCATGTTCAGAAGCCGACAAACAACCACTTAGGCCATCTGACCTCTAAAGACTACACAGTGTATATCTCCCAAGACGAGGCGTAAGTCTGCGACACATAGAATCAGGACTACAGTCACTAGAGAATCAAAAAGCAATCTTTAGATATGAAAGGTATTACAGCAAAATGCACAGACTGGTTTACTGCATGAGGTATTCTAGGACCAAGAAAACCCGTTATTCTAGGTATTTCTACGGGAGCACGAGGCTTCCTTCCTTCTATGTGCAGTCTTGGGCGTATACAACGTAACTTTGTATACTCTATAGTGAATTCCAAACCTTCGTTGCCTGCTCTGACGTGGAAAATATTAGTTGGGCTGATAGGGCAGACGGAAGTTGGAGATGCCCTTATACCTAAAGGATACTTACAGCTCTTGACAAAAGCAGAATTATATATTAGAATTCTCTGATGAAATATAAACTCCTAAAGTATAGCATCATTATCGAGAGCCAGAAAACATAACGAACACAACCTCGTCGACGACCAAGACACAACCGAGATTTAATATATACCCACAACGCACCAGCTGGACCAGTCACTGAGACCGTCCTGTAACATAATTACACAAAGGACGCATATCCCTCACTGCCTCCTCCAGGACCCTAGACAATAGAGACATCATCACACTAGTCTTAATGATATCCCTATCGTCACTATGTACCGCGATGCCCTAGAGGTCGAACTCTTCGACTTCATCGTCGCCTAGCACCCACCGGACCAAATGGTTATAGCCGGCGGCTTCTATGTCCAATACCACTCACTCTGGGATCTAGGATAAGATGGCTCCAGCCGCGGGGCCGGGCAGCTTGCACAATAGATCTAGAACCGCGACCTCAATATCATGAACTTTACCGGGTTTCCTATCTCCAGGTCAGGGTTCACCATCGACCTCGTCCTCAGAAACACCCCTGTTGTCACGACGTATGTTGCCGAGGCGCCAGTACCAGTCATGTGAAGAGCTCGGTAGAGCCGGGTGGTAGGGCGTCGCACTACGGAGTACTCCGTTTCTTGCCAATATAGGTCACAGGGAGCCTATAGGTGATCAGAGCGCTACCCAGCTGACAAGTTGAGTCGCCCTTAATTCAACAAAGGCTGATGTGGGGTACGGAGTATATAGTTACTATACGCAGACTTACGGCTCCCTGAGAATAGGATAACAGCCTAAGCTTCATATATAGAGTTTGTGATGATTAAGGTATAGTAACGCAGGTGTATCATGTGCCTTGACTCGAATATTAGCTGAACGGTACATAGATCAACGTCAGGCTCTATTAAGGGAGTATCTCCCTTATGTAGGGGCTGGTGGCTTAATTAGTAGCTTACTAGGTAATACTACGGCGGAAATCATGGGTAATATTCATTTATCCCTTGCATTTGAATAATCTATTGAAAAATGTCTTAATAATATTAAGATAATTCAAATGAAACGCTTTTCATAAATAACAGGTATATAAAGCACTAATTGCTCTTAATAACTACCGAAAATTATGATTATTAATTACGCTACATTTTACCCAAGTTCATTATGGAGTTCTCTGATCCTAATGATCCTAAGTACCGTCATACCGATAAGCTTTATATCTATCGGTCAAAAAAATCCAAAAGATCTGAAGATGGCACTCCGAACTCTTGAATTATACTTGAATGCAAATAGACGGAAGAGATTTCTCCCCGAGGATGAACTACACAAATATGACATCGCTCCAGACCATATCGATTATGACAGACTAGAAAGCGACAATACACTATATCTAGCAAGAAACGCCGGACAGACATGGGACGAATTCGTGGCCAACAAAGAACCTATAATGATCAACCATAGGGTATGTGCATTTATGAAGTGGTGCGATATTACCCATGGAGATTTTATAGAGACGTTCAGATATCATAAAAAATGGGAATGGAAAGCGAGAGGTGAACAGGAAAGAACCATTGATAAGGCCTTCTCTGGCCGCAGTATTTTTGGCTTTGGCAAAGAACAAAAAGTTCGGAGTAAGTCAAGCTCATACTGAAGTTCGAGATACAGTTTTCTAATTTGGTTTTGGGCACGCAGAGTTGACAGTCGTCCATGAACCCTGTTTTTTTCTGGATGAGGCTATTGGCCAACTTCTGACGCTGGCACTACATGAAGCATATGATGTTAACGCCTGGGTATATGCTGAGATTTCGGAGCATGAACGACATGCATACGAGCAGTATTTGTTTTAAATATTTGGGGAGATCTCTATGGATATTCAGCATGGTAATGGAAAGACATGTACCGAATTTGTTTATGTAGCCAAGCCTGAAAAATTAGATTTAAAATCTCGGCCAATAGTACACGTTGGGATAGAACAAGAATAGACCTTCATTACCTTAACGTTTTACAATTCCTTGCTATTTTCATTACTACATTAAGCATGTAAGGTTCTCTGAGCTTAAAAGTAGCATGTCGTTATATGTGTGATCTATGAAACGAGAAAAATGAGTTTGTAGCAAGTCACTTGTGTGTGCACAGACTACCACACGATGACCTGGTATTGTTATTCTGCAAAACCCAAATCTTAGCTAGTCTCATCTTCAATAATTAGCATCATTACTTTTCATCACCTCGTTCAATCATATTTAGTATTGAAGTAACTACTATCGGATGAATGATGCGTTGCTGTAGTCTAGGCCTGTGAGATTACTAGGGGTGGAACGGGGGATCTGCTGAGCAGGGAGGTTTAGCGGCTAATTATTGTAACATAATCCTAGGCTAAATTCCATGCGCGATTTCTTAATAACAATATCTGTATTACTACCAAACTGATTCTGTTATAGGTCCGCGTGACCTGCTCTAACGTGGCATAGGGAGGTTGGTCTGACCCGGGCAGACGGGAGTTATGAATGCCCTCAAGCTTGTATCAGACTACCTCCCGATGAGGCCTGATCTTAATCTTCTTGAAGCGCTTCTCATACTGCTTGCCAAGGAATCGCCAGATAACCGGCAGTAGGAACACGCCTGCTATAAAGAACGCATTTATGCCAACAAAAATCCCAAACTTGACGGGGTCTACCACATTGTACCAAGCTTGTTCCCAATCTAGGATGGGCATAGCGAAAATTGACTATTCAAAGAATTAGGACCTGCATCGAAAGTAGACGGAGATTGGCAGAGTTGAGTGGGATGAAATTGAAAAGAAACGTACGGCGAAACACGACGTTACTCCATAGTGTACAGAACTCCTGGTCAGGGTCTTCATATCCCCGCTGTCTTCCTTTGGTCTTCCTTTGCCGTATTCGACATCTCGAGCGCTGACTTCCCATTTACTTTAAAGCTTACGCAGGAAACGCGAAGGTTCGGGTCAGAAGACGGCTCACCGTACAGAGTGAACCACTCCGGGTCGATGTTGAGGTAGTCGAGCAGCGGCTGCACAATAGCACTCTCGTACTCGACAATCTGCTTCCAGCCAACGCCATCGAGGTAGCTCATTATAGGCAGCAAGGCATTTTCCAACTCGTGGCAGTTGGTGCCGATAGCCAGCTTCACGTCTAGGCAGGACGCCGTGAGGTGGCCATGGTTCAGACTGATCATGTGCCGCTGATGAACGCTTTTCCTGACGTATAGCTGCGCCAAATGGGGCCCAAAGACTTTATACCAGCTAAAGACATAAAAGTCAACGCCGAGATGCTTGACGTCGATGGGCCGGTGTGGGGCATACGCAACACCATCGACAGCAATCAGCGCACCGGGGATGGTGTGGACGAGGTCGGCCACGTCTTGGATCGCGTGTATAGATCCAATGAGGTTGTTTACGTGTCCGCAAGTGACCAACCGCGTCTTAGGCGACAAGAGCGGTCGGAGAGTTTCTAGGTCGAGAACCGGGTTGTTATTATTCGCTCGATCCGGCCGAGGTGCCCACCATTTGATGGTAATTCCCAGAGACTTTGCTAGCGGTATCCAGGACGAGATGCCGGCCTCGTGGCAGAGGACCGACACAATCATCTCCGAGTCGGAGATCATCATGGGCCTGATGGACTGCGCCAAGCTTCGGAATAGAGCTGTACTAGATTGCCCAAAGACTTGACGTACATGGAGAGTGACATGATTAGTTATATATCTCTTTTGCTGAATTAAGTTTGGCTGCTTTGTAAACGGGAGAAAGGCCCTTAGGAGACTCACCAATCTCATCTGCGCTGGCGTTCATGTAAGCAGCAAACGCCCGGTACTTGGATTCCCTCCCTGAAATATCATTCCTGCTCCTCCGGTCCCCACCCTCTAGCTGGATCGGCGGTTTCATCATTGTTTCCGAGGTGCTGCGCAGGCGGGAAGATGTCAGCATGGCGTCTTGTCAGAAAGGGGGCCTTGTTTGAAAAGGGGCACTGCTTAGAAACAAGCCAGGCTGCATACTCACGCTTCAATGGCTGGCCCGTATACCAAACTCCCTGCCGCGTTGTTCATGGGGATGATGCCTTCTTGAAGCGCGGGGAATTGCGCTCGAATTGCGTCGACGTTGTACCCTTTGGGCACTTTTCGTAGGTAGTGTCCGGCTCCATGTGGGCTCAGCATGCTGGGCTATCGAGGTGTGGAAGACTGATCTTTTGTCGGAATAATAGAATTCGGGAAAGTTGAATAAGTTTCGCGACGAAGGTATAGAAATGTGTAAGTGACAAAGGCGAGACTCGCCGGAACTCGCATATTCCATGGTCACACCAGAATGTTTCATTGGTCGAGCCCATATATATGCCTTTGATGCAAGAAAATGGTGTTCCCCGAGCGGTTCGGATTGTCGTAGCGACTTATATCCATTGCATTCTTCGGGTTGCTGTCATTCTCGGCTCTCGCAATCTGTTTCATATACCGCGCCTTGGTCCTCATGGTGCTACACTGACAGCTCGAGTTATCTTCGACATTGCTCATGTGTTAATTCATTTATTGTCCCTATCGTAACTTTGCGTTCAAGAGGAATCCATGCAGTGCTACCGGATATTCTCCAGATAAGAACCTGCCTTTTAGACTCGTGGGTGAAATTTACCAATCGTAAACACTTCAGAGCTGAGGTTCCGCGGCACACCGTTGCATGGATCCTTGTCCTCCCCGAGGGCCTACTTGACAAACTATATAACACCTGTAAAGAATTTTCTGGTCAGTGTGCCTCGTATTTGATTCTCGTCTTTCCCGTGAATACGAGGATGCACCGCACAAGATCCTGAAGAATCGGGCGACGCATGTAATCGGTGGTCTAGTGATGTACCGTAGATCCCTCAAAGTCGTCTCGGACTACCACAGCCGTTGTTCACTAATAAACTTACAACTAATCGTTAGAAAAGCTTTCGCGAAGCTACTAGTGCAGCTTTTCTTACTTATCTAAAGCAACTCGCCCTTTAATTAGAACAATACGTATTCCTACGTTGCGAAGCGAGGATGATGATGGTATAAAAACTGTGCACCCGGCTCTGATACATAAAGTCGCTTCTTGTGTATCAGAATCAAAGTGTATATTGGGTTAATTCTCAAGTACGTCATACCTTTTTAGTTGTGCGAATAGCTTCATTTAATAACCTAGACGACTGATGTAGCGTCAGACACCTAATATTAGGGAACTTTGGGCCTGTTTTGTGTACTGTTTTTTTTAGTGTGTTCATACTGTGATTTTGGTAAGGGTGCCATTTGGCTGTTGGCTGTGGGTCGTTTTGGCGTTGGAAAGAGTGGGTTATAGTCCAAATAGCAAAAGACATCGTCCCAATAATAGCAAGACTCAATAAAATATGCGAAATGTGGCCAAGCTAGCTGAGCTCCAGAGAGGCCATTACCGTCAACCCACCTGTCAAGTGGCAAAACAAGAGGCAGCAGGGTCTTGCTTTTATTCTACACAGCGATATTTGAGGTCTTGCTATATGATTATCTCATAAGATTCTGGTGCCTCATAGTCCTATCAATGTTTTTATTTCTCTTTGCCATCGTTGTCTTGACCCCTTGCGCCTGTATTACCCCAGAGCACCCGTCCGCCACAGCTACCCCGCTGTTACGGCAGACTAAATTTTTACTAGGCTAATACCTAACAAGTATTATGCCTTTAGCGTAGTTAATTACCCCTATATTTATATAACTATATGTTATAAGGACCACATGCGATTAATCTATATAGCATGAGTAACGGGCGTACTTGGGCTGACATTTTATTCGGAGTGGTAGCGGAATGCATGCGATACCAATATCGAGTTTGTGATGTTGTTACTGTACAAACATCTTTCGCAAATGGTGATGCCGCCAAGCAGAGGCCATGTTCGTACCGTCCATCCGTGACAGGGGGCACAGGATGAAACGAACGACCCAACACTGATGACTGATTGAGGCGTGATGACCTGCATGTCTACCATGTCCCAAAACTGCCCCCTCTCAACCATCATCTGCTTCGCATCCAGCTGCTTCGCATCCAGCTCAGTATCGCAGCGCATCAAGCAACTGTCCCACCGGCATTTCCCAGTTCTTTTCTTCTGCCAGAGCTCTCATCACGTCTGCAAGCAGGTCGCAGCACGAATCAACTTCAACGTCGTTCATTTGGGCCGTATCCCACGATGCAACAAAGTACAGGTTATCTTTGTCCACCATGAAAGCGTTCCAGAAAAGACAGCTTCAGTCAGCTTTGTCAGCACAGTCCTTTCTATATCATTGATGCATACCACTTACCAATCTGCCCAGTCAAGCCGAGCGACGGGTTCCAACGACTTTAGGAGCCCCCCCGAGTGCCGCATACCCAACGAAATATCCCAAACAAATGATTGTCGAAAAGATGCATCCACTGCCACCTCTCCTTCGTCTCTTAGGTCCCTTACAACTTTTTGCCACGGCACATGCTCGTGTCTACTCAAGCCTTCCCTTTCCAGAGCTATGCGATTGAAAAATTGCATCACCGTTTCGCGTTGATCGACTTTGAACACATTCAGAACCCATTCGACCGTGGGCCCATCGATGCTCATTGCTGGCGGCAGCGTGCTTTCAATCCATTTAGGGACGAATGGCCATGAGCGACCTGCTTCCCACGTATTAAAAATGGCGTATGAAGAACCGCTTTTCAAGACATTGAGCAAAACTACTGCACACCTCGCGAAAAGAGAAGGTTCGACGTGGCATGCTTTCAGCTTGGTCAATGTTGGGAGACGCACTATGCGGCCCAGGCGAGGATAACGAAAGATGTGTGACTTGGCTTCCCATTCTCCTTTCCAAACCTTGTCTCGTACTAAAGTACGTTCTACCGCATCTTTCGAACTTTGGTCGTTCGATACCATGCGGCCGGGGGCCCTCTGAGGCGGCCACAGTGCCCTCCTCAACAGTGAGATACCGCGGAGCCGTGATACATGGTATCTAACGTTCTTCAACGCCGGCGCACTGTTTTCATATTGGTAGAACAGATCGGCAAACAATCTGTAAGGTGTGGATGTCATCACGTCAGCATTCACGTTTTCCAAAATACGATCTAGCTCTTGATGCCAGGATAAGAGCGACAGAGCATCTATCGCAGAGTGGTTGTAGGTCATAGACAGCAGGCATTCTTTCCTACTTTCGACACTGATGATTTTGGCCAGGAACATGTAACGAGAAGAGTGATCTTCCTCGGAGTCGTCCTGCCAGCAATCTGATGCGCTTTTCTCATCATGGACGGAGACCTGGGATATGATATCATCAAAGATCTGATGAGACGGTTTCAATACTGCGTGCAAAAACCCGTTTTCTGAATCATGTATCAGGATGGACCTGAACATTGGTTTCGAAAAGAGAGCCTTCTCGATTGCTCGCTGAATTGATTGACTGCTCGCGTTAGGAACGCGGAACACGGTGCGGTTGTGGTAGGATTGAGGTCGCCCTCCTCTGGCCATTCGATGATGAGCTGCTCGAATTGGCAAAACCTCCTCAACCGCCGTGATATTCAGCCCAAATTCCTCCGCTGTGGTTTTGGAGATCGAGAAAGAGCCAGGTTCTTCTGTTGATGAACCTGAGTGATGACCTGCGTTTTTCTGCCATGGGGCTGTAACAAGCGTGCTTGTGTCGCTCAGTGTTGGACTGGCGCTGTATTTACCTCGGCCAACCGGAATGGGCTCAAAAAGCACGGGGCTCTCAGCGCGTGCTAATTTGTCGCTATTCCTGGTTTGGAGAAGTCGAATTTGCTTGTGTACGGTGTTGTGTTCCGTCAGCTCTTGGAGATATATGTGCTTCCCTGTGGCACGGTATACAGCATCACAATATCGAAGCATAGTGATACTATCTGCCATGTGAGTGACAGACTGCGAGCTGGCCGGAGTGACCCCGATGAGGCTTTCCCATACGCCCATTAGTATGCGCTCGAGAGTTTGACTTTGGCCTTTGTCGATGTCTAGAGGTTCGTGGAGCCCGCAAGACATCTTGGCTCTGACCAGCTTGGTCAGTTCCTCCTTTTTGACTTTGCCGAGAGATGTCTTTGGCGCGTCTTTCAAGCCAAGCTCATCAAGAGTATAGACGCAGCCCAGTGCGTATTTAGGCCCCAAGTTCGCAGCCCGTTCTTGTATTTGAGACTTGGAAACACCACTCGGAAGCTTGACCACCGCTATCGGAATTTGTCCTGCAATTTGATCAGGAATGCCGAGTACATGAGCCTGCCCAGTATTAGTGGTAATACTACCAGCGTTGCCAGATATTGGCCTACCTGCACGCCTGGAATTTTCTCCAGGGTTCCCTCAATCTTGCTAGGGTAGAGATTCTCTCCGCCTCGGATGATGATGTCCTTGTATCTTCCGAACATGTGGAGGATGCCGTCGTTGTCGATCATGGCCTCATCTCCAGTTCTCAACCACGTCCGCGATGCGTCCTCGTAAAAGGATTCACCGTCTACGTTGTCAACGTAATTCTTAATCACCGATATGCCGCCAACATGAAGTTCACCGATCTCATTCCGATTCAATACCGTCTTTTGTCCGTGGGCACAAATCTTCATGGAGGCGCCTGGCAGAATCTTTCCTGCCCCCGGATGATAGCCATTCACTAAGAGCTCGTCTTCTCTCGACCAGCTAGCGAGGGGCGCACCCTCACTCATGCCATACGCTTGGATAGCATCTGCAGCCCCCAGCTGCTGGCGGCATAATGCGATATCCTCTTGCGTGATATCCGTACCAGCGATAGTCACCACGCTGAGATTGGTATCATGTGGGCTCGAAAATCTCGGATGCGATACAAGACCCCTGGCGAGGGTGGGAGTAGCCGACATTACTGTACACTGCTCCCGGATCAGGGCATCTATTGTCGCCTCAACATCAAACGCCTTGGATGGGAAGATGACGGCCTCCCCATATCTCCAGGCCCGAAGTGCATTATTTATGGCAAACATGTGCGAAACAGGGGTGTGAACTAGCCAACGATCGATAAGATCGGGGTCGGCGTTGAAGTCGTACTTTTGTGTTTGTGAGATCAGGCCATGATGGGTGTGAGGGCAGCCTTTGGGCAGACCTGTTGTTCCGCTCGTATATATGATGAGAGCGACATGATTTTGATCGTCAATATCTGAACGCGGAACGTTATCGATATCATGAGGAGATGCCTCAGATACCAGGTTTGACAAGCTCGTCCATGTCCCATTATCAGAGGCCGAGCACTGTATGCGCACAGCTGCGCACGAGACACTGCTCGCCAAGCTATCGACGATTTCAGCTCCATGATTGTCTTGCACCACTACAAACTGTGGCTTGAGTGATGCAAGAGAAGTCTGGCACTGCTCGGTCTCTCGAGGATCCAGGACAACAAAGGTCATTCCAAGCTTGGCAGAAGCCCAAAAGAACAAGGCCCACTCTGCACTGTTCCAAAGAAGAACAACAAGACGTTTGTTGTCGCCTGGTCCGGCCTTCACTTTCAATGCTCCGGCAAGCTGGTTCGCTCTCTCAAAAAGGTCCCGGAAAGTCCACCGAAGATAAGACGCCTGTGGAGCCACGTCAAGATCTGTGTCATCTTGGGGCTGCCATAATGAGACGATGGCGTCCCGGTCCGGGTAGGCCCTTGAAGTATCCGCAAAGAGGTCCCAAAGTCGCAGATGAAGATCGGTTGGTTCTTCTCCATGAACTTCTGCTCGAGCGTCAAAGCTCATATCGAAAGGTAAGGGTATCATCCTTCCTACTTGTCTTCCCTTTCAGGGCAAAAAACCAGACTGTTACTGTGGACCAGGAGATGGGGGCTCGGAAGTGGAAAAAAGAATTGTTCTTTGTGTCGACCATTTTGTCATTCAGGTCCTACTGGCGATCTGGAATTTTCTCGATCTTAAGTATCTACTTCCTTAGATCAGGGGTACACATTGATGAAACATGCCCGTTCTTAGAACTTGTCTACGCCGGGCTGTCTCCCAGGCCGGCCCGTGGGCTCATGCGAATTGCCAGGCTTGACAACGGTAACAATTGCCGTACTTGTATGTGTGATTGGCAACTGAGTGCACTTCATGTTTCAACCGATGGCGTTTCTTCACAATCAGCAAGTCAGTTGACTGGATGGGAACAAGGCCGATGCGGAGCTAATATTCCAGAAACCTGGCGTGGCCATGCCTTGTTTCGGGAATGAGCATATCACATGCCGTGCAAGGTGTAGGATTTTATCAAAGTCGAAAAATGATTGAAAGCCACTCGCGCCCTTAGCGAACCGATTAACGCCAGCTAGTGTCACTACATTTGGACCGGTGATGGCTGGGTCATTCGGACAAAAGGCCATGCCGAATCTTGCGCACGGCGTAGAAAGATTGAACAGATATCGCGTTCCTTGCTTGCAGCGTCACACAAAGACGAGTAGCCAACCTATTAGTTAGGGCCTGAGAATCACCCACTGTCGCACAAGTCTGAGACGGCTGGGGAAAACGGATGCTATATATTTGCGACTCACGCACGTTTTGCCTTGTCCACTATTGGCCATCGGCGGTAAAGATCAGCGGTCACGGACACGCTTGCTCAGATATGCTATTACATGGCATTTTCTATCCATCCTTTTGGGTCAACAAGGAGTGGACCCCAGCTTTCCCTTTTTCCCTCTTCATTCTGATGGATCATCTGCGCGATCGGTGCTGAGTGAGACGTGACCACAAATCAGAGACCTACGTGCAGCATCATATTACCATCTGCAGGATCCTTGGCATGTCTCGTCCCACGTTTTTGGTCGAAGTATTGCTGGGGTTTCTGAGGACTTGAATGAACGGTGGCGTAGGAGGTGAAAGCTCCAGGAACTCTTTCGAGGCGGCATAATACGGTTGGGTTCACGTCACTCTTGTTCAACGTGAAGACGTAATTTTGTGAAACCAAGAACATGTTCTTGACTCATATTGAAGTCTCACTACTACTACTTGTCAGTCTGGAATCCTGAAGTCGCAGTGTGGAGTGACAAGGGGAGTCCAAGAGGGGGTGAGTTGTGTTATGGTGTGAGTTTACTCATCCATACTATCGGGCTCGCTCACCAGGGAGCAGACATGCAGTGCATGGCACGACAAGGAACGGAACTGTCAAAGAACCCCGTCATCCTCGATCGTGGAACAAGAGATTTTACGAGTACCTGTTGTACGAGCTGTGGTTGACCTGTCGTATTTTAATATTGGCCTTTTCTCATAGCCCACCCCCTTTTCCCTGCAACCCTCAATATCAGGCACGTGTCCCTGTGCCGTGACTGGGCCCGTAGGGAATCGGACTTGACCGCGGCCGCATATGGTTTTATCGGACATTACGTTTCAAACTACTTGATCTGAGTCGTAGGGGCTGAGCATCATATTGGCCGACAATCTCACCACTGAACCAATGGCAAGGCACAGATAGTTAGTCGTACCGACACTGGTTGGCAACCATCTTCTGGGCTTGTCTTGGTGCCATCAAGGGAAATCCCTACTTGCTCATTGTACGGTACAACTGGCAGATGTCACTGCCACTAAAGGCCTTGGATCAAGTATTGCTTTGGCAAGATGCTGCCAGCTATGCCGTAGGCGGGCCAAGGTCATAATTGGCCTTGATAGAATTACATAGTAGTAAATTACGAGCTTATGGCTTGGTTTACCTTTTACCCCGAAATCCGTCGGTGGCTTTTCATGTTGGATATGAACGAGGTTGGCTTACTATGGGACCTGGATTGTTCCGAGCCTGATGATTACGATGGCGATGATGATGGCTCCAAGTTCAGTTAAAAGCTTTGGAGCCCTTGAAATGATGCGGCCATCAGGAACGATTATGATCAGTCTCAAGCACCCAGTATTTCTCCCTTGACGCACAGCCGCCATGATTTTGTCACCCATCTCTTTCAAGGCTCTCTGGGCATTCTGTTCCATTGTTTGCCTTCTAGTACGATGGTACGCGCGGCGTAACTTTATAAAATCCCACGGCTGCAAGCCTGCGCAAAACACAGCCAATGTGAAGGACCCCATCATCGGGCTTGATTTCATATACGACCGTCTGTTTTGTCAAGCGCCAGACAGACCCCATGCCAATGCCTACAACACATTTCTGGGACATGGTAGAACCTACATGGTCAGTCGATGGACATCTTCGACCATCCACACATGCGACCCGCGAAACCTTAAGCACATGCTTGTTTCAGGCTTTGACGATTTTGAACTCCCAAAAGTCAGGGTTTCAGTCATGTCAACTCTTCTCGGGGTCGGCATCTTTACCTTGGATGGCACATCATGGTCTCGAGCACGGTCAGTGTTGAAGCCAAGCCTGGCAAGGAGAAAATTGGACGCGCTCCCTGCCATTCTCGAGAAGCGAATCGAATCGCTTCTCAGGCATGTTCCCAAGGACGATGCCGAGATTGATTTGCAGCCTCTATTCTTTGCCATCACCATGGATGTTGCCACCGAGTTCTTGTTCGGTCGCTCCACGCGAATGCTGGACAGTAACCAGGTCAACGAAGACGAAAGACAGTTCCTGGAGGACTACATGCTGTGTTCCGAGGAGGCAGTCAAGAGGATGAGAATGGGCCCCCTCGGCCGTATCCAGTATAATGCAGCTGCAAGTCGAGCCAAGAGGAGAGTTTTTCAGTACGTGGACAAGTACATTGACGAGTCGTTGTCACGACGTCGGGCCTCGGGCGATGCTGGCAACGTTTTGACCGAGCTGGCTGAGGCCATCAGCGACCGAAAGCTGCTCAGAGACCAGGTGCTGCACATTTTACTTGCCAGCCGCGACACCACGGCGAGTCTGCTGAGCAATTCGTTCTTCATGCTGGCGCGGAGACCGGACCTGTACGGCAATCTCAGACAGGAGATTGTTGATACGCTGGGGAACGAACAGCCCAGTTTTGGCCAGCTCAAAGACTTGACCTACTTGAAGTGGTGCGTCAACGAATGTGAGTCAATCGTAGACAGCATGGACAGCCACTGTCTCGAGGAAGATACTAACTCACCTTGATAGCACTGAGACTTCACCCAGTGATCCCGTCAAACGCGAGGGAAGCTACTCGTGACACCATCCTTCCCTACGGGGGAGGAAACGATGGAGAGTCTCCGCTATTTGTGCGTAGGGGAACTGTGGTCATGTATGACTTTTACACCATGCACCGGGACCAGTCGGTGTTTGGGCTACAACCAGAACAGTTCAACCCCCAGAGATGGGATGGGATCAGGCCGGGCTGGAGCTTTCTGCCCTTCAATGGTGGGCCCAGAGCCTGCATTGGACGTAAGTTATTGTTCCCTTGACTTGCTATATGAGAGAGTATGCGACTAAATGAGGGTATAAAATAGAGCAATTTGCCCTATTAGAGACGTATTACATTGTCGCTCGCTTGATGCAGACATTTGACAGCATGTACTCCAAGGGCGACGATGAGTGGGTAGAGCTCTCGGCATTGGCAATGACGTGTAGAAATGGGGTGAAGGTGCGAGTACGCTGGGCGTGAAAAAAATGCACAATCTCAGGCTGTGACAAAAGCCCCGGCGGCTTAGAATGGGAGGCATTTGTGAATACTTTGATACCTTGTACATCCTTGTCCGATTGTATGCCCTCCCGGGTCATGACGTTTATACGATTTGATGTTTTACCATCTCTGATTTGTATAGATAAACGACTAATGAATTGAACACAAGCGTCGTCGTGCTTATCGTGGCCAGGATGCTGCTGCATTTTATTCAAGGGGGCTGCACCAAACGGGCACGCCTGTGACCGATGGTAGATGTAGTTTAATGAAGAAAGCAAACAAAGTATGGACATTGGACGGAAGGTAGATGGGCATTAAGTTGAGGTTGGAAGAAGAGAAGCGGTTTAACAATCATACTTGAAAGAATGGTACAACAACACTATCGCATGCATCTAATCATTATAATCACTTTCATGACAAATGTCCTTCCTGAGCGAGAACCGTGACCTTTATTCGAGAGGGGTGAATTTCAAGCCTAACGGAACATATAAACAGCCACTACTTGACACCAGTCCCCAACGTCGGCCGCTGCGAGCAGCCCGAATAAAGGATCACGCCGTGTTTCATTCCTAGAGGACTTGGGCGAATGAGCGGCATCCTGGCCGGGTGCAGATGAAGGGAGTACCCAGAGCTCGCTCTCGGCGGCCGTGTTTTATGGGTTGAGTCATGCGGGCATGCAGGTCAAGCAAAGCTTTCAGCAGCCTTCTGGGAAATGGATGGTTACCAAGTTTGTGGCGATCAGACAGGCCTGGAAAATGGCAAAAAAGATAATTTCTTCTGGTCAAGTCATCTATGTCTTCGTTTTCGGATCTTGCGAGCCGGCCATTCCCAAATGAGTGAATCAAGAGCTGGGAAAAGAAAAGAAAAAAGAAATACGTACTGACAGGTACCTTGTAAACCGAAGCTCCCAATTGGATATATGGCAAGAATGCTTCAAGGTTCGACCTTTAGTGCTCCCCTGTCATCCTATCATCCTGTCATTCAGTTAACACTTCCAGGACTTGCCGCTCGCCTTGAGGGCTAGGTTTCAGGCGCAGCCCTTTCGTGACGCGGCGATCCATAAGCCGGCAGCCCGCGGCGACGGGGGTGCTGCCTTGCTCTCGCTGGCTTTGCCCAAGTGTGTCACGGAGCTATTTTAAGCGATGTGACACACAGGGGTTCCCTGCCAACACACACGTTTTGAAGGGAGAATTGTTTGCACACACGCACAAGTCGAGACAGAAAAGGGCAAGTAACGATCCCTGATGGGTGAGAAAAAAAGAAAAAGAGTTCAAAGCGTGTACCAAAGTAAGCTGGCAGTGATGGTTAATCGTAAAGAATAGTGTGTATAATGCACCTCAAGGTCGAATGCGGCCGTTGATTGCTGCTGACGCGGAGAAATTCAGCTTCATGCACACGCCGAGCTTGGCTAGCTCTCTGTCCTACGGGAGCTCCTCCGGTACTGAAACCTCTGTAGCTGGTGAGTTGGGAGGGCTGCTGGAGAGGTGATTCTCTGGTCGCCCCTGGTTCAGAGCGGCAAGGCAACTGGACCACTTGCCTGGGCCGATTCCGCTAGCATGGCAAATCACTTAGTGTGCTACACCAAGGGCAGTATTAGGTATTTCGGTGGCAGATGGTAGCATCGAGAACCCGCAACAGCTTTGTTCCAAGTCTCTCTGAATCTCCCCCCGGGCAGACGATAGCAGCCTCGAGCGGACGAAGGCAGCTCTAAGCAAACCGCAGCTCTAAGTAGACGAAGGCAGTCTCAAGCAGAACGCTGACTCTTACAGCAGCCTACATAGTCGACGACGGCAGACTCAAGTAGAACATAGCCTATAACTAGGGAAGATATCACGTGATAATCTAATAGCCATAGAAAGCCGCATCCTAGGACAGCTCTTCGCTTCGCTTTGCCTTGGTCGGCCTGCTGTCGACTTCACTTGTATATATCGTCATGTATCAAGCCCACGTCGCTACCACCTCTATATACTTCCTCGTCTGGACTTTTCTTTAATAAAAAAACATAGTGAACAATGGCCACGCACACCCATAAATCTCAACTGCTCCGCGTATACTTTGAGTACTCCCTCCACTTCTGGCCATAACGCAAGAGCAAAACGGGAACAGGGGCCAGAAGCAAGGCAAAGCCGCCAAGTATAGTAAAAGCCCAGCCGTGACCAAAATTGTCAATCAGCGGCGTCGTGAGCAAGGGGAGAAAGGCGCCCATGAGGCACCTCGAGACGATGAGCCCCGTCATGGCCGACGCCGAGTACAGTCCAAAGGCGTCGACGACGTAGGCCGACAGGGGCACAAAGGCCAGCATGAGCGTGTTTCCCATGAGGGCGACGGCGGCGAGGAGGGACCAGAGAGGGAGGCGGAAGTGGGCGATCCAGCCGTAGGCCGCCATGGCGAGCGGGAGGGTGAAGCCGCCGACGATGACGATGGGGAGGCGGTACTCGGGGTGGCCGACGCCGTCGTTTGCCTTGCGGAGGTGGACGTAGATGCGGTCGAGGTAGGCGTTGCAGAAGACGAGGCTGGCAGTGGAACCGACGCTGAACGCCATGAGTCCTAGACCCGTCTGGGCCGGCGACAGGCCGTATATATCCGACAGGATATCCGGCAGGGTGACGGAGACGACGTAAAACTGCGCAAATATGACGGAGCCAAACAGCGACAAGGCCATTAGGACGGCGGAGCTCCTGAACACGAAGCCAGGCCTAGCGATGGCCTCCGTCAGACCCCTGAAGCCGAGCTCCCCGTCGACGTGCTGCTGCTGCTTTTTCCCCATGACCCTGTCTCTCTTCTTCTGCTTCTTCTTGAGTATGGGAACCCTGTACGTCTCCCGGAAAAAGAGGAGGAAGAGAAGCTCGCAGACGGCGGCCAGCCCCGCGGCGATGAAGAGAGCCCACCTCCAGCTCAGCGTCTCGACGATGGCGCCGCTGATGGCCGGCCCGACGGCACCCCCGATCAGAGGCGAGAGCATGCACAGGCTCATGGGGGACCCGCGCGAGTCCGGGCCGAAGACGTCTCCCACCACGGCCGGGTTGAGAACGTTTGCCGTGACGACGAGGCCGGAGAGGAACCGGGCGGCGATAAAGGTCGAGGTGCTGCGCGACAGGGCCGCCATGAGCGTGGCGGCCACCAGGAGCGTCGTGCAGCCGTTCATGACGGGGTAGCGGCCTACCGTCTCCGAGAGGGGGGCGATGACGAGGGGTCCTGCCGCCTCGCCCAGCTCCCATATCGTCACGAGGAGGACCGAGGCCGACTTTTGCGCCTTGCCGTCGGAGAGGTCTGCCGTTATGCGGCTCGCCACTGGCACGACGCTGATGCAGTTGAAAGTTCTAAACAGGTTAGCTAGGAGGGGGTTCAAGTAGGGGCATCGAGGGAGGAGATGCATACACGGAAAATGCCAGCAGAGTGAGGAGCATCGTGATGCCCCATTTAAACAACTTGGGCCATTCCTGCGGATTGTCCGGGTCTCCCTGGGGATCAAAGTCGATGAGGGTGCTCGTGTCTGATGCGGATTGCCGCTGGTCATGATGGCCATTGTGAATTGCCGTCGTGCCGCCTAGCAAAGGCTCCGTCTCCTCGATAAAGTGAGGTTCCATTTTATATCTTTTCTTTTTTCGCGCGTATATCTTGATTTAGGTTTCGCAGCCGGAATAGAATTGAGTTGTGATGGAGTGGATTGAAAGTTAAAGATTTAAAAAAAAAACCCCGACTCAATAGGTAGAGACGCAAACTCTTTATGAGTCCTGCAGTTGTTTGCAGTTGACGTGCAATTGCCAAGCAAACACCAGGTTGTCAAAAACAGCCCCCCACGCCCTGTAGTTCACCGATATCGCAATATAGATATAAAACGAAATTGATCCTTTCGATATAGAAACGTGAAAAAAATATAGTGGAATATCGTTGAAAGTCTAGAAAACCTGTGAGCGACTCACATGTAGCTTTGACTCATTCTCCACCCCTTCCTTCGTAACCGCCCACGGGGTGTCAAAAAACACCGACCCCAATCCCATTGCAATTGACATGCGAAGAGGGTCGGTGTTTTTTGACACCGACTAGCCCGCGCCGCTTTGCTGCTTCCTTAGCTCGCTTCGCTTGCTCTTCACCGTATTTTTTGCCATTTTTGTTGGACACCTGTTGGCTGCCTGCCCGCGGTGTGTCTTGTGGGACCCCTGTTGTGTTGCTACCCCGCATGTTGTATGATATTAGGCTTCGGCTTCGGCCCGGAGCCAGGAACGCGTTTCAAGCCGAAGCCAGGAACGATTTCTTCTTCTTAATTCTTCCCAGCCATGCTCGAGCACCGACGCATAATAGCGAGTGCCTTTAATGAGGAAAAAAAAAAGCACCATGATTTCTTGCTTCTCATCATCCTGCTAAATACTTTCCGCATATGCTCCCTCTTGATACCACAACAAATTCAGTTGGCGGCAAGAGCAAGGACAAAAGGGGGCAGCGGCGGGCCTGGCCGACTTATGGCTCGGTATACATTGATAAATTTTCAAAGTGAGAAAAAATTTAAGCCTAGATCTGGGAGAGACGAGAGGTGTGTCAATTTTGTGCTCGAGATGAGTACAGAGGGGCAGACGAACGCCATAAAGGTAGTGAAATATGGCGTCGATGGTGCACTTCTATAATCACGGCGGTTCGGTCTTCTCTACGTCAAATTCATTCGTGCCAACTGCCTTATTTTCCTTCTTCTTTTTTTTTACAGTTCATGAGCAAATATCTTGGTTCTCCTAGAGCCACGCAAGAGGTGGATATTGATGGTTGGCTTCGAGCGTGGTCAAATATCCTCAAGGCAATTGCGCCGGCTGCCACCCCCTTAAGGTATTCATATTTATTTAGATGAGCCATGCCAAGACGAGATATAAAGATGTGAATCATTACTTACCTGATTCTCCTCAAAAAAAAAAAAAAACCTCCGTTTTTTATCTCAAGCAGTCTTGAGACGGAAAGCCCAATGTAAGGTACGAATCGATATGCCATACAGTGATGACCACAGCAAACAGACATAGAGAACCCAATTTTTAGACACAATTGCCAAATTTCTTAACGGAATATAATTTTGTTCTAAAGTTGCTGAAATAACGGCAGCCAATCGTACAATATACGAAGCGCGGCCTTTTCTCTATTATTCTAGGGTAGGCTTAATATCAAAGGCAAGAAACGTAGCTGAAATCCGGGAGTCGCCATCAAAGTGTTAACTTGCTCAAATTACCATACAAGTTCTTGGGTCACGCAGAATTGCGTCTGTGTATCTGCGGTAATTTAAACAGCCATCATTTGTGGGTGGTGGGCACCTTTGTCTTTTACCGTCATTCTCTTTGTCCAGTCTCCCTTTCTTCTTCAAGATGTGACACTGCCCCTTTGTGAGTATTAGATATAACAAGGAACTGATCGATAAGTGGAGCAAGGCATTAAAAATATCATTCAAGATTATCGGAAAAGAAATATTGTGAAATCAAAATTCTATCTGCTATAGCAATGCCATAACTCCGTGCCTAAAATCAAGAGCTCCAGGCTCGATGCAAAATCCATGAATAAACTCTACCATAAAATCAATCGAAAAACTCCGTGTCTAAAGTGAATCGCAAAACTCCTCGCCAAATCCCAAGTGTAAAAAAAAACAAGTAACCAATCAATCGCAAAAGTAACCCACTCATAAAAGCAAAAACTAGGGTAATGATTCTCAACCAAGTCTTCCATTCCACTCACCTAAATGCATCACAAGAAAGGGCAAGAAAACCGCGAGGCTGAAGAAGTATGCGAGCTGCTCCAAATGTTAGCAAAGATTTTGCTCGGATGAAAGATGACTCGGGACGGGGTGTCAAATAGCAGGGACAAATGCTCCATTAGGAGGCCTGGAACTGGCTTCTGGTGGTTGGTCCGGTAGAGTCGGTCTGGGCAGTTTTGGCCTGTTTGGGGGCGCTGCCGCCGGTCTCGGTATTGGCCTTGCGCTTTCTCGACGCGGAAGGCTTTTTCGTCGTCGACTTGGTCGCCTTGGGCTTGTTCTTGGAGCCCTTGGGCCTGCCCTTGCGTTTGGCGGCGGCTGGCTGAGGCTCGGTCTCGGCCTCGGCGTCTGAAGCCTCGTTGCCGGTAGAAGCGTCATCCTCGTCCTCGTCCTCGTCACTGTCTCTGTCCTCCTCTTCAACATCATCAGTGCTTGTGTTGAACGGATCCAAGCCCCGTTCTATTCGCTCTGAGCGAATGGCCCTCTGGTCGGCCACCGCCTTGTCGTACGTCTCCTTGTCTATTTCCTTGCGGTTCTTCCGCAAGACCGTGTTTTTACGGTCGTTCCCCTTCTTGTTGGCCTCCTTCTTCTTTCGCTCCCCCTGAGGGAAGCTCGCCATCTTGATTAGCTCGGTATCGCCCGTAGAGAGCAGGCGCGCAAACATTTGTTTGTACGTCCGGAAGACGTACCCAATGGCGCACACACGCGCCGCGTAAGAGCTGTAGGACTCCCACCCCGAAGTGTGGAAGTGGCCTAAAGACTTCCGTTTGCCCTGCTGGGCATCTACACACATCTCCACCAAGCTGAGGCACACCGCGAAGATGGCGGCATTACTCACCTTCTTTCCCGCAAAGACTCTGATGCATTCCGCGGGAGGGGGAATCCACTCCGGAATCTCCTTGGGGAAGAACTCCTTCCCGGGGGCTTTCCCATCGCTTTTGACCTTGATCCATCGTCCAATGACGTCCATGTCATCGGCGTACTTCCCGCTACGCTTCCCCAGCTTGATAGCATCCGTCCAGTCGCAAAAGTCGCGACAGTCGAGGACGGCCTCGTAAAGCTGTTCGGCGTAATCGAGCATCTCGGCGTCGGACCTTGGGAAGGTGTCGTCGGCCTCCTTCCTGCCGCGCTTGTGGGGGAACGTGCATCGGTCAGGGTTGATGTTGTGCAGCTCCTCACTCACCTGGAGGTCGCGCCTGAAGCGG
The DNA here is from genome assembly GCA_003012115.1 of Trichothecium sympodiale. Taxonomy (NCBI): domain Eukaryota; kingdom Fungi; phylum Ascomycota; class Sordariomycetes; order Hypocreales; genus Trichothecium; species Trichothecium sympodiale. The sequence goes on from PXOB01000162.1 coordinate 45,282, forward strand.
CCAATGTCACGGAACCGGTCGGGGAAGCCCGCATCTGTCAGCTCAGCCTCGAAGATGGTCTGCACCTCGCGCTCCTCCTTGGAGCGGGTGGCGTGCTGCCTGGAGGGGGTCGGTTTCTGCTGGATGTTGCTCGTCGGGGGGAGCATCATGTTTTTGAGCCTCATCTCATCCCGTCTGGTGATCTTGAGGCCCTCCCAGTGGTTGCCGGAGAGGCCGCCGACACCATCGTGATGAACCCATAGGACGATCATGGCATCATCATCCACTGCGCTCGAGAGGCGCAAGATGTTCTGCTTGCCCTCGCCACTCTCGTTTCGAGACTGATACCGGCCGAGACGGACGTTGAGGCCAAAATTATTTTGGCAAAACTCGTCGAGCCCAATGGTGAGCTGTTCCTGGAAGAAGTTGCTCGTCACAGGCTCGGGATTCTGCTCCTGGGCCTCGCGCTCTTGCTGATACCTCCCGCTCACGAGGCACTCCCTAATACCCTCCAAGTATGCGTCCTCCCAAGCTGGGAGGCGGCAGCTCTCACCCCTGGCCGCTCTGAGCGCCAGCCAACTATCCCGGATGGCGTAGAGACCGCAGAGATCATCTTCGGCCCCGGAATTGGGGACAATCTCTGCGCCGCTGGGGAAGCTCTCCTTGAAGAGCTTGACCGCCGTTTCCAGCGGGAGGAAGACGCCTTCATTATCTTCATTACCACCTGCATTATAGTTAATCAAGTCATTCAAGATCTCCGAGCTGTCCGACTCTGGGTTCTGAGCCTGGGCCGGCTCTGGAACAGGCTCAGGCTCCTCGGTGCTCGGCAGGGGCAGATTGGGGTCAATCGGAATGTGCTGAACATCCGTTGTGTTCCCATTTTGCATGGCTGCAGGAGGCATGGCTGCAGCAGCCACGCCCTGAGCTGCCATGAAAAGGTTGTCCAAATGGGGAGGGTAATTAACCTCCCCATTAAACATGCTCATATTGGATTGGTGTGTGTACCAATCCCCAAGGGTGAACTGATTGCCGCCGTTGCCCAAGTTCATGTAGCCGGGCATGGTGTTGCTGGGCATGTAGCCGGGCATGTTGTTGCTGGACATGTTGCCGGAAATATCATTGCTATCGGTGTAGCCGCCCAAGTTCATATCATCGCTATCCGTGTAGCCGCCCAAGTTCATATTGGCCATGTTATAGCCGCCTGTATTGTCAGCCCAGCTGTTGCCGTCCTGGTTGCTCTGGTTGCTGTTGTTAGCGTTGTTAGACATTGTAGATTGTGGTACTGGGATGGGTAAACTAGATGGATGTTACTGTAAACTGGTAAGATGCTGGTTGAGCGAATCGACGAAATCTGTGCCAAGAACTTTTGTATAAGAGTTGCAACAGCGCAGCTGTCGTTGAGAGTTGATGTTGGTAAGAGTTGGTTGGTTGTTGATGGTTGATGGTTGAGAATGAGGAGTTTAGAAATTCGGGTTTCTGGCATCTGGAAGTTCTCCTTATATAATTGTCACGATCGGTCAATATCAATCTATGGTGTTGTTGGATTTCATTGTTCAGAGCTATATCTACGAGCCTTGTTCACCCTTTGTTTCCGTCCTGTGGCTTGATAACCACAATGTGTTTTTACAATGTCGCGAGAGTCCAACAAGTTCAACAAAGGCGCAACAAAGAACAGTTTTTCTTTAATGATAATTAAATGCTTTCATGAATTGTATCTTGGAGTTTCGTAGTCTTTGCGCATAGTTGGGGTGTTGAATACGGCACACTACGTGATTGGTCTGCAATCCAAGGCTTTCAGGCCTTCTTTATCAAGTCAAAGCAAGTAATCATGTCGGTTCATGCACTGTTCTGGCATGAAAGACAATGTTATGTGTAAACGGTAGGTGACGGACATTGAACAAACATTCATCTTTATTGCAACTTGTTTCTTGTAAACTAAAAAAAGAACACTCCAGCTACTAGACGTGAAGACTACTGTATCTAATGCAAAGAAGGTTTAACTGAATTTGTCTAGCTTGATGCGAAAACGCATTGAATGTCCAGTTCCTCTAGTCGAACAATTAGTACAACTTTTGACAGTGCACTGCATCTAAACTATCTATTCAATCAATACAACGGCCATGAAGCACATTGTGAAGCGGCAGCCCCCGAACCGCCCCTGAACCGCCCCTGAACCCCTGCACCACTCAACCATACGTCTCATCCACAGCCGCCTTCTCGCGTGCCAAAAACTCCCTAAACGAGCCCGTAGGAATACCCCAAGCCTCGACCTTTCCCGCATCGACAAACCTCTCCCCGTCGCGCAGAAACAGCTGCGCGCCGACGAGCGGGTTCGTCTCGACGAGCCGTGCGACCTCGTCGTCACTGTAAAAAGCGGCCCTGATCTCGCGCCCAGCCGCGACGGACAGCGCCTCCATCATCTGCACGGCCGTCAGCCTCTCACTCATGAGGTCAATTTCCTCCCCGTGAAACCGCGCCGGGTCCCGCAGCGCCGCGACAGCAAACTTTGCAACATCCTCGGGGTCAACCAGGTTGAGCCTCGTATCAGGCGTCAGGGCCGTCAGCCAGGTTCCCCTCTCGAAAATTTCATGGTACGTCCGGACCTTGGGATCGAGCAGGTTGGACATGAAGAAGCCCGGGCGGATGATGGTCCAGCGGGGAAACCCGGCGCGACGCAGGATACCCTCGATGGCATTTTTGCAAAAGAGGCTCTTGATGAGGAGGTGCTTTGGCGGCAGCAGAGGGAGGGTGCGCTTCTCGGGGGCGTCGGCGCCGATGGAGCTCGTGTAGACTACGTCCGACACGCCTGCTTTGCTGGCCAGAGAGAGGATCCTCTGCGCCCACACGCGCTCGTCGTCCAAGTCCCTGTAGTTGGTCACGAGACTTAAAAACAGCTTGGAGCAGCCGACGAGGCCGGCCGCGAGGGCTTCATCGTCGTCCCAGTCGCCCGCGTTGAGGTCGACGCCCAGGCTGGCGAGGGATTGGGATTGGCGCGAGTTGGGGTTTCGCACCGTCGCGCGTACTGACCAGCCTAGTTGGCGGAGCTGGCGGCACACTGCCGATCCCTGCGTGCCGGTAGCGCCGACGACGAAGACTGTAGGTGTGGTGGTTGTGGTTGACATTGTACTCCGTAATGAGTGTATATATACCAAGAACCCTCTTATTTTACTTGGTGTTTAGTGGTTGGTGTGATTTGATAAAATAGTATCAAGGGGGTAAAAAAGACTATATATATAACAACATGTTGTAGCATAGTACTGAGTACTCCGTATTGTACAGGACATGCTGTATTGAATTCTCGAGCACGCGGAGTTCCGCCGACAGGAGTTCCGCACCCCA